>CAUYRT010052759.1:0-12813 GCA_963574885.1 Lepilemur ruficaudatus
TTCCCCTTACACCACATCTGTGCCAAAATCAATTGCTTTTTCACTTATTAAAAATGGCCATTCTGACTTGTGTAAGGTGTTATCTCATTGCAGTTTTAATTCACATTTCCCTGATAATTAGCGATGTTGAATATTTTTTCAAATGTTTATTGGGCATTTGTCTATCTTCTTTTGAAAAACAAAATCTATTCATGACTTTTTCCCATTTTTTGATTTGGTTATTGTTTTTTTTGCTTGCTGATTTGTATGAGTTCTTTGTAGATTCTGGATATTAGTCTTTTGTTAGATGGATAAATTTGTGAATATTTTCTCCCAATCCATCAGCTCTGTTCTAATAATCACTTGGTTCTCATGCATATTTTCTATACAATGTGACATATAAGTTTCTCCCATGTTACCAAATTAATGTAGATAAACCAGAGATTAGAAAATGTAATGAATTAAAAATTCATGGAATAATAAAAACTTGTATTTCTAATTTAAATGAATAAACATTTATGCTTTAATGAAATAATTTTCATTTATTTCTGTACATATGCATTCATAATTGCCTTTCATCTGTGTCCTCATATTATATCGTATTTTAATCCACTTTCAAGCTATTTCAAATAAAATATCCAAACCCCCTTTATCATGACATTAGTGGTTGGTAGGGCTTTATTTTAACTAGCTGTCAGCAGAGGAGTTGCAAGTGTGAAAGGATCCTATAGGGTGTTGTCAACTGAAACAATAGAGGATACCACAATCAAAGGCTCGAGCAAAGTCAGAAACCATGCAAGAACTTCAAGGCTTTGGAAGGAAGTGGAGAATCCACAAGAATAGGTACATGGTAGGTAGATTTAAAAAGAGCATAGAAATTAGAGAATCTGTGCCAGGGAGATGAGGCCAAGGATATGTGAATCAGAAATAAAGGCAGGGAGTGAATTACTGTGAAAAAAAAAACAACTCACTTATTTTTGTTGTAAGTTATTTTCATGAAGTGACTATGAAGGATTGGCCTGAATTAAAGAACTGGCAGATGATGCATGGTTGTCTTGACTATAAACTTTATCTTACTCGTCTTTGTATCCCCCCCAGTGTCTGACCAAAATGCTTTCCAAATAAAAGGTGCATAATGACTACTGTTGAACGGATGAATATGTGGATGGCAAGACAGTGCTAGCTGTCTGAAGCCAGATGACTGTAAGGGGACTTCTTGTCCCAGAAAAAAATATTAATGATCTTGTTGCTTTGACAAGATTTCACAGAATATCCAAGGAGTGCAAGGTGTTGCAAGACGCTTTCTGATCCCTGCAGTGTGCAGTGTTACACAGCTATAGTTGTCATATGATTTCCTCCTTTTATTCACATATTTAATTCTTTTATTAGAATCAAATCACTGGGGTGCTATCTATTGGGGCTTATTATTTTCACTTTTAAAATTTTCCCTTGGACATATACTTTTTCATCCTCTGAAACAAAGAAAAGTGAGATGCTAAAAATTGATGGTGATTTTAACCCTTTGTTATCACATAAAAGACAAAAATGTCCCTTTAACTCATGCCATGAAGGTGTTTTCATATATTTGTTTTTTTAGACTCTTTAACTTGCAGTCAATGCATTGTTAAAGTAATTATTTAGAACAAACATCTATGTTTCTATAAATGAATACATAAGCAATTAGTTAAAATGGATTAAACAGCCAGCAATATAATATTCTTCCTGTTACTGTCTAACTGAATTTTTCCGAATAGGTATTAGAAGTATTTCAATTTGGGGGAAACCATATTGAATGCAAAGCATTTCATAATAAATAGCTTTAACTTCTGTAGTACGTAGTCCCCTTCTGTTGAATGTATGTTACTGTTAAAATTGAATGAAATAAACTCATCAACCATTTGTTTGTACTAAGAAGTATTGTGACTATATTTTAAATTATCATCATATATAAAGCATCTTGTTGTGTATATCATCTTAGTTGAAAGACTCATTCATATCAAAAAATTTTAAGACGTTATTTTATGGATTTTTATCATATAGCCATAGATGGGTATAGCCATTGTTTGAGAAAAAAAAAGAAAAGAAATGTGCATTCTCCTCTCTCTTAAATATCACATTAGAATTTAAAATCAATCTTTATTGTTTACTATGCTTTGATTAGCCTTTCAAGAAAATGTTAGGTTGGATTTCACAAAGATTTTATACCACTCTTGCTTCCTTCTATTTTATATGCAATGCTCAGTGTACTAAGACATATAATGTGAATGATGAGGCATATGCATATAAATATATAATATTTATGCATTTAAATCTTTCTTTAAAACAAGAGAGATGATCATTTTCAAACTGTATTAGTCTCATTTATCTCCATGATGCCATTAATGTTGTAAAATGTTGCAGCAACACTACTAACTCCTGAAGGTCTGCATCAGCCTTTAGCTACTCAGCCACATTATTAGACTGTCAGCATAATTCAGACATCTCATATAGAAAGAGCCAACCCGCTGGCTCCAACGCTTTGTAAATGTGTTTGGTTGATGTAGTAGCTCTGCACGTATTGAGAACTTTCCTGTTTCTATGCATACAGCACTTGCAGAATCATCTCTATTGCTGCTTCAGAAATGCACTGAAGATTTATTCCTTTGTTCTGTGTTATACACGTTGGTAAATCTCAATTCCTAGTCACCAATGAGTACATGAAAAAGGAAAATGCAACTTGTAAAATTAGCTGAAAAATCAGTGTTTATAATGACCACCATTGCAAATTGGGATATTTACATTTACTTTTCCAATTAAGGATTTAAAGCCCTCAATTGTATATATCAAAATAAGTTTTTAAGAAATTCATAAAAACATGTACAGAATAAGAAAAAAATAACAATTTCTTTTTTAAACTGAATTCAGTCATGGAATACATATAAAAAACTCTAGAACTGAATTTGATACCAGAAGAGAACAATAAGTGGATATTTGAGGAGATTTGACACTGGAAATCATAGTGGATGGACAGCAAATGCAGGCCAAATAGAGACCTTCTGTCATTCTCGTTGCTGTCTTCAAAATCTCCTGCATCCTTTATCTGCAGATGCAATACTACTTTGAGTTGACTCAGCACTTACAATTTAAGATTTACTCATTTTTAATTATTTCGTTATTTTTAACACCACAAAGATAATAAAAATGTGTATTCTTAGAACAACGAAGTCAGATAAACAATCAATGTTCCATTACCAACTAAAATAAGCTTCCAGGCAACACAGCTAGTCAAGATAGGAGTGAGGAAGCAATATGGCATTATGTTTTACACAGGATGGTGATTCTGGCATCGCTCTCTTTTTTAAAAAAAAAATGTCTGGTGTCCTTATCAATCATTTAATCACAACAGACTATCTTATTATACTGGGAGCTTTATTTACAGGTTTGCTCAATGCAAGCTATAAACACAGAATCTCTACTACGAGCCAGACGCTCTGTGAGGCACACGGAATTAAGAATGTAAGGACAAGGAACACAGCCTCGTAGAAGAGCTAAGCTCATAGAGGAGGCAGCATGCAAGTTGTCAGCGGTAACACGCCATGAAAAGTAAAAAATGAAAATCTGAACAAAGTGGTCGCAGATTTGGAATGGGCAATGATTTCATGTGTTTGAAGGAGTTAGGGATGATTTTAAAGCGAAAATAAAATTCATTCGTTTTCGAAAGGTCAATCTGAGTTGACCAGGTTGCTCACGTTGGGGGAAGTCCAGTCCAGTTAGAAAGATGTGGCAAGTCACGTGGATGATATTACTTTTTAGTAATAGGTATGAAAGATCCTAAGAAATTATTTGTATCCAATTCTGTTATTTTGCAGGTGAGAAAGCTGAGGCCCGTTCCAATGTAGTGAATTGCCTAAAGCCACTTAGTTATTAATAGCATGAGCAATTTAAAAATACTATTCTGAGTCACCAGAGAAGCCTCTGTCCCGTGTCCTGAGTGCGCCTCTGCTGCCGTTTACCCCTGTGCCTCCTCTGCTCCCACACTGCTGCGCCTGTCCAGTCTCTGGTTTCTCTCCTCAGAACCTGTCGACTTGTGTGCTCTGCCACGGTTTCACAGGCTGTCAGGTCTCCTAACTCATCCCTCTGTTGCACGTCTTCTCAGATGTTGCTTGAAGCCATTCTGAGGGTGGTCAGGGACAGCTCTTCCTCGGTGGTTTATACATGGAATTTATTGTATTTTGATTAAAATATATTTTATACTTCAAAAACGGGATATTCACACAATACACTTTCAGAAGCAGGCAAAAAAAAAAAAAAGAAAAAAAGAAAATAACTCATAGCCCTACTACCCAAAGGTTATCACTGTCAATATGTTCGACAAATATACTTCCAAATATTCTCCCAAATATTCTCCTGTTCTACATTTTTAACCTATGTGTTTGAGTTAGAGATTTCTACCTCTCCATTTCTACAATTTTTATTCTGTTAATAGTCATCCTATATTCAAATGCCACTTTGTTCCTCAAATTTCCTTCAGAGCTATTTTGTTCCAGGCCAGATACGATCTGGGGTCTCTCATTGATTCAGATTCATATGACCCTTACTTTTCCTTTCGTCCAGAACAGTTTTATTATGTTTTCGGTTACTAACTTTACTAAAAAGATCAGGGTCATTGTCCACTGGATTATTTCAACTTTCCAATATTCTTAAATACTTATTTGAAGTATTATCTCCCTTCTCAATACTCTCTATTTCTATAAAATGCAAATTAGTTCTAAAAAGTGTAGATTCAGGTTTTTGGCTAAAATGCATGCTAGAGGATGTATACTTTGTAGTGTCTCGTATCACGTAATACTTAGTCATCCCAGATGCACTACCGTATTGTTGCTAAGGTTTATCAGTGGCTTAGGCACTCATGGTAGATATTTTTGTTCCCTTCTGAGTAGTAAGGAATACATATGGTGTTTATTTGGCATCATGCAAATATCGAATACACTATCAGCCATTCACTTAATGGTCTTGAAAGCAATTGCTGATACCTGAAGGAAATAGAGAGTATTCACTTATGAGTTATAAAACCATGATTTTCTTTCATTCCCATATTGACTGATACCATTTAGTTATCCTGACATAGAAATCTTACTGGAAAGATTTGATAAATTTTGCATTTTCTCTATTTAATTACCATATTTTCAAGAAATGAAAAGGTTTAGTAGCTATATCTAATGATTCCATATGGGTTTTATCTACCTTTCCATCTTGTGAGCAGTATTAGGAGCTAATGGATATTTTAATTCAATATTTATCCAACAAAAATAATTATCTTTCCACAAGCTCTGAATAGTGGGATTCCCTTCAAGCAGGTTTTATATCCTGTTTATACAGCCCTCGTCTATTTATTAGACATTGCCTTTTCTCAGCACAATGTGATATCCCAGGCTCAGCGTGTGTTTTCTTTTCTTCACTCCTGGAATCAAATATTCTCCAAGCAGCCTCAATTTTATTTAATATAAAATGATATTAGAAACTTCAACCTGATGCTAAGGTTACTCTTTATTACCGAAGTAAAATTACTTCTAAGCTATCTCAGTCGACAGACCTTTAAAAATGTACACATATATATATTTAAATATGTTTACATTCAAATAAACATAGATGATAAACATTAAAAATAAATATGTAATTATTTATATACATTTATTTACATATTGCCTATAATATGTATTGTAAATGTTTTTATATATTAAAATCTACGTATTTTAAATCCATTAGTATGTATCGATAGTTCCACTTAATTTTAATATTATGGTATTATTATTTATTTTCTTTTATTATTTTATTGATGTCCTCCAATACTGAAAATCTTCATTTGCATTGTCATTAACATAATTAATTATTTGCCTTATCTTGTAATATATAACAGTAATTTCCAAGCAAAGTATCAGTTGTACTGATAATAACACCAGTGAAATATAGTACAGTATTTTCTGTACTTTTTTTATCATTCAAATGCACCCACCTTAACGTACATTTTTAACATATAGTTAACATCCTTTTCCTTAAGTCACTTGTCACAAATGATTTTTTCCCATGTGAATATTATTCGATTGATATGTTTAGGTTGATTTGTTTCCATTTGTATCTATTTGTATAGCTTTTTTATAAATCTAAGACTTTGTTGTTATTTTATGAAATCAAGAGATTTACTTATTCGAGGCAAAAATCATGTTGAGATTTTGTTTTACTTTCACTCTTGAGCCTGTGACTATGCCACTTTTTATCTACTAAAAGTAACCAACATTATTAGTTTCTTGCTTGTAGGTTAAGGTCATTGTATTTTCTGAGTAAAAATAAATGTATACATATATTCTGACTATAACCTCTGACACATCTCCTTTTTACTTTTATTTTTAAGTACTAATGTTGCAACATTAATTACATTATTCTGCACTCTGATTATCAGAAAAAAGTAAAAGGAACTCTCACCCCTGTAGATATTTCTTATTATTTCTGTAATAATTATAACAATTTTTAGTGTTTCTTGAGTTATGCTATGTTTTTTTGTCCTTCCATTAGATTGTGAGTCCTTGGACACAGAGATCATGTTTTATCCGTATTTTAATGATATTGCATATTTTCATTTGTTTTATTTATTTTTATTTTGTGTCCTTAATAAGTGCATGCTTACTGATTAATTGTTGAGCAAGATTGCACATAATGTTTATTTCCCTTGAGCCCATGTCATTCTTAAAGGATTCTAAAGTGGTGTGCCCATATTTCCAGGTCTACAGAGAGCAACATTTAATTTTACTGCATCAGACCTAGCACCACAACACCCATGGGCAGTGGTGTCCTTCCTGCTCCATTCAACTGTTCTATGCTAACTGAAGCTTGTTCTTCTCACAATTGAGAGGGTTTTTCCAGGAAGGGATTGATGAGTCTTCCTGAGGCTCCTGACTCACCCTGAGAATCCTAACGTTCCTGGTTCCCTCCAGTGCACTATTGACCTGTAGCTGTCCATAAATTCCAGGAAGCACAGAACGAATTTTCTTCCACTCCTCAAGAGTCATCTGTGTTTCATCACAGACCAGAAAAGGATTCTTTTAACATATCTTACAAATGGATTGCAGTAACCATTATATCTGTAATTTAGAGATTATTACAATGCTTCCAGCACTTGTTTTAAACGTTAGTTACATTCCTTAATCTTCACAATAGCTCTACAAGGACGTTCAATATCCTTTCCTTTTTATAAATTACAAAACTATATCTTAAATATTAGGCAATTTTCTCAAGAGTTTCCGGTTAATAATAATAATTTTAAAAGGGCCACGGTCCTGAAATAAGTCTGTGTGACAGCAATATCTGAGGTCTGAACACTATATCTCATTCCCTAAGTATACAGTATTTGAAATTTAAGTACACCTAGATGTCCCATAGGATTTTGGATGCCATTCTGTCATTTCGGTTTTGATCTTACAGTTATCAATAGACAAATGGAAAGAGGAAAATACTCCAGTATTTCTACATTTTCTTGGCTTATAAATGAGCATTACTGTCCTGAGTGACACTTGAGTCTGAGACAAAAGACAACTCAGTAATATACATCTTGCATTTATTTAAAATTTCCTATGCTGTGCATCATGAATTTTTACATTAATTATAATTTGTTTAAAATGTTGTACCAAATGATTTTTTTTTCTTTATTACAAGTTAGTTTGTTTGTTCAGTGTCTTCCTTAATTTTGTGCCCAGGCAAATACCTCCTTTACCTCATCCTAGCCCCAGCTTTGCAACTAGGAAAGTTGTTTGTTATTAGAAAGCCATTTAAAAATAAACCAGTCAATCTCTATGATAGCAAAATGTGATAAGCATCTTGGGAGATAATAAAAAGCCAAGATGTAATCTCTCTGGCTTTAGAAGCTTTCAATGTAGTTGTGCCCATAAACTATTAATATCCAAATGCACAATAGGGAAGAGCTTATGGTAAGTGCAAAATAAGGATAATGTGACTTAGAGTTCAAACTATATCAGGATCTGAATATGTCAGAGGAGTTAGGGTGCTCCTGCATAATCTTGTATTTTAAGAATTTATAGGATTCAGAGGAGACCATGAGGACACTGCACTATAGGGAAATGTTAAAGAGACATTGTTAAAGGTCAAAGATTTGTAGGGGTTGGGAGGAAGGTCAGGGTGAATATAATGATAATAGAGTTCGATAAAAAAAGTTCATGCAATAAATTAGTACAAGACAATTTGTTGGATTTCATGATGAGGAATTTGTAAAAATACTGCATTTAAAATATAATAAATTAGATTTATTTTAGAAATATAGTATTTCTAAACATTTTATTTAGAAATAATTTAAATTTGGATATCTAATGCTTCTAAATATTTCTAACTATTTCATTTTTTTTTAGAAAAAAATTCAAAAGGGAATCATATCCCACAGGAAATTTCTGGCTAGGATTATTCTATTAAACAAGGAAGAGTTATAGAGAGTATGATAATAGGAAATTATACCTGAATATTGAAATCTGAAATTAAGTAATGTGGGCCTAGCAACATAATGAAATGGAGCATCTTAACTTTCATAGGAAATTTTAAAAAATCATTCAGTTAAAATTAATGGCTGCAGAGCTAACACTCATTGAGAATATACTACGTGTCAGGCACTGCTCCCAAGGTTAAACAATGCTGGATACAAATGGTGATAATTACTAAAAAGTTCAGAAGAAAAGTTCTCAATTATTTACCATCATGAATAATTTTAATTTTAGATACTTGATTTTAGATCATATAAGAACATTTCTCTGGCAACACAATTCACTATTGCTAGGTCATGGAAACAACCCAAGTGCCTGTCAATTCATGAGTGGATTATTAAAATTTGGTGTATGTTTGCAATGGAATATTACTCAATTTTAAGAAACGACAGTGAGCTGGCACCGCTTATATTATCCTGGATTCAGCTTGAGCTCATTATTCAAAGTGAGGTGACACAAGACCGGAAGAATGGGCTCCACATGTACTCGCTATCAAATTGGTACTGACTGATTAACACTACGGTGCTCAAGTGGTGGTGGTGTTCACCAGGGTTTTGGGGGCTGGGGGGGTTGACCCATATCTGAGGGATGCGGAGAGCATTGTGATGGGGAGGGTCATGCTTGAAATGTAGTTGGGGATGGGAATTAGGGGATTTAATAGGGGGAAGGAAATGTTCTAAAACTGATTTATGTGAATAGCTGTGCAACTTGGTAAATTTACTAAAAATCATTTAATTGTTCACTTAAAATGGAGTAATGGCATGGAATGTAAATGATATTTCAATGAATTTGTCAAAGGAAAAGAAGAACGTTTCTCTGTTTTATATCAAATGACTTTGTTTAGAATCTGTTGAGTTGTTTAGATGCTTTTTTCTTTTTCCTACTAGTGGGAAAAATCACATTGCATTGGTATTTAAATGCTAAATCACTTTTCAATTCCTAAGATAAACAGTACACTGTTTTGATGCATTATCCCCAGTATATTTTGGTTGTTTAATTTGTTGACATTTCTATTTAGGAATTTTACATCTATATTTCTAAAAATAATTAATCTGTAAGTTCCCTTTTTTAATGTCTTTGGTTTTAGTACAACAGTTATACTGAACCCATAAAATAACTTGGAAAGTTTTTCCTTTCTTTTCTGGAAGGGTTTAGGTAAGGTTGAGCGTACAACTTCCTTAAACATTTGGAAGAATACAGGAGAAATCTACCTGAATCTGGAGTCTTCTGTGGTTTTTTGCTTTTTTAGTCATTTTTGAAAAGGTTTGGCTATATATTCAATGTATTTATAATATTAATATGTAGGTGCATTTTTCCCAAGTTTAGTTATTTGAAAGGACTCACAAGACTCCACAGAAATTTAAAGGGAATAATAATGAGATGCAGCAAGATACAGCGATGCAGGCACACATCACAAGTCTCTGGGATACTGATTCATAAGCTACACATGGGCCCACTATTCCCTAGAACCAAGCTACGTACTCAGCCCGAACCTCCACGGTCAGCGTGAGGAATCTCCGCTTGCGAGAGCTCACCAACCATTCTCTCAGCATCCCTTGTGCGAAGCCAACTGTGTCAAACTGTTGCAGGGATAGTGAAGAAACTAGCACTGGGCTCACAAGGGGAGTTTTGGATTTTTAAACAGCCCATTATAAATTCCATTTCTGGATGAGAGTCAAAAGCTAGACACCAGGCATCTGCAGAGATAGAGTGTGTTCATGCCAGCTATAAATCAAACCTATCTCCACAATAAGCTCCTCAGATATTTAAGAATTTTCTTAATTTGTAAATTTTGGTAACTTTTGTATGTAGATTTTATCTACATCGTCCAAAGTTTCTGTTGTTGGCATAAAGTTTTAGGTAACATTCTCATCTTTTCAATACGATTAAGATCTGTAGTGATCTCTATTTTATTCCTCATGTTGTTATTTTGTATTTCCTTTTGATTTTAGTCTTATTAAGGGTTTATAAATTTCATTAATATTTTCAAATAATCAAACTGTTAGCTGCCAAGATTTTCTTTGTAGCCTTTATTAAATATTTTCTTTCATTTATCTAATTTGAAAATTAGGTCAAGATTGGTTCAGATCGCCTATTTTTTTTTTCTGAATTGTTTCTGGTTGTTTTATCAGTTATTAAAAGAAGTCTCCCACAGTGTATGCACACTTGTTTAGTTTGACTTCCACTTTTTAAAAATCTACCCTGAAATGTTTAGTGTTTTCAATGGAATGATTAATTTTCACATTAATATAATCACTAATATATTTGAGTTTATAACTACCATTTATTTTCCATTTAATAGAAGTGTATTATTACTTTTTCCCTCTCCTTTTAATTAATTGAAGACTTTGCTGTTAATCAATTCTCCTAGCATTCAACTAAGTATTAATTCAGTATTTTACTATTTATATTTGGTTTCCTTAGAAGGAGGAGAGAAAAAAAAAATAATAAGCCAGTAGTTAATGTTCAGACTTGAGATACTAAATATAAAGTGAAACGTAACAAGTATTATCAGGTGCAATCTTCTTCAGTGTAGTGATATGTACACATATACAATTTTGTATATGTAGTTATAAGTGAAGATGGAAGATGTATAAGTGTTGTAAATTAAAATTGTATGTCAGTCCTGTTTGTGCTTGGTCCTAGGACATTAGATTGAAGCTGAGTATGTATGTATGTACCAAGGGTCCCCAAGTGCAGGGAAGGCAATGTTGTATGGACTAGATATTAAGATGGCCCACAGTCTTGTTCAATCTGCCTTCCTTTATGCCCTCTACCAAAATCAATACTCTAGCACAGGTACAATACATGGCAAAAGCTGCAGAAAAAGACTCTAATTTCAATACATTATTTTAAATGGTTACATCAAAGACAAAGGGAAGATGAACTGTAAAATGTCAAGTGATAATAAAAATAGACTATATATTAATACATAAACATATAATTGGAAAGACTTCTCTTATAGATCTATATCTTTGTATTTATTATATTAATTTTATTTTTTCTTTTTAAGTATTATGGGTACATAATAGTTGTATATCTTTATAAGTTACATGTGATGTTTTGATACAGGCATACAATGTGAATTAACCAAATTAGGGATATTAGGATATCCCACAATGGAATTCGTTTCAGTTGTTCATAGTTGGTAAAAAAACAAATGAAATACCCTTTAATTTAAGGCATCACTCATGAACTGAAAGTAGACATGTGGCATGTAATTGAATAAGTTATAGAAGCTAAAAATACTATAATCTTGAATAAGAAAAGATCATGTGAAGTTGGACAATATGCCCTGGTGTATAATTAAAATAATTTGAGATAAAATCTTTATTTCAATTACCCTCACGACTCCGTGAAGAAGAAATGGCAAACGTTCTGTATTTAAACATTTTTATTTATTTATTTAGTTTTCATTGCTGGCTTAACTTGGAACTTCATTAAACTTCTTGTGACTTTTCTTTCTAATCAGAATGTGTCAGGGAAAAGTTCTGCATTCTGACATTCCCTGTTGCATAGCCTTTCTTGAATTGGTATTTTCTTTGATTTAGCTTCATTAACGTTACGGAAATATTAAGGTCAAATTTTTATTTATAAATGATATTTTAAAAGTCAGTGCCATTGGCCGCACTGTGAAGTGAATCACAGAGGGACCTCTGCATGTAATAAGTCAGCATTACCGGGAAAAATACCTTTCACGAAGCAAACGTCCATCTTTGATATTAGGTCATGTGTCTGTATTATTATCTCCTAATGAGTCATCATCCTGTCTTGTATCCCTGACACGGGCTCCTAAATGGTAAAATGTGATTCCCTGTGACAGATTATTTTTACTCTTTCAATTTTTTTCAACGTTTTTCCTGTACTTCACTGTTCAGCTAGGGATAAGGAAGTAATTTTCTAGTTGAAAGTCAGAACACTCATCTTAACTGCCAAGATAGCACAAAATAACTCCATTTGACAACTGTTGGCATAGTATCAATGTTTCAAGTTACAAAATACTTTTCCAGGGTACTATTGTCTCCCTTCTTCTTTTTCACATTCTCTCTTTTTTAACACTCCGATTACACTATACTTTTCTTCATCAAATAGAGTGGGTGCAAAACATGTCAACTCATAAAATGGCCAACAGTAAATCATGACTTAATGAAAATTTCTTGACTTTTCCTTAGCATAATTTAAAACCTTTACTCCTTGTTTACATTTCTAGTAATTTTATTTTCTTTTTCCCATAGATTCACTTTCCACCGTCAAATTAGTCTACACATCCATCACCATACATAGTTAGCCGTGTGTGTGTGTGTGTGTGTGTGTG
>CAUYRT010052761.1:0-12073 GCA_963574885.1 Lepilemur ruficaudatus
TTACCATAATCTTCCATTTCTCTCTTTGCGACAAAAGGCAGCTTACTATTTTAACTTCTGGCCTCGTTCTCCATACCCTTCCACATATACCAGTGTTTCAGTTTTGCAGAATGATTTACGTTGTTTCACACTTTCGAGTATTTGTAGGTGACATTTCTTTTATCAGTATTTGTAATGTCTTCACTTCACTAAGAACAATAGCATCTACTGGCTATTGATTTCTCATGATGCAGTGGGACTGTATTAAATAAAGTATATACATTATGTCACCTGATTTTCAAATCAAGCCTATGAGGCAGAATTTCCCCATTTGAGACTTCAATGTGGTCATGATACGAATGTACTGCCCTCTTGTTTTAATCTGTGAATAATGCAGAAAGCATGAATAATCATGAGAGAGACTATTGTCTTACTCCATTTGGGCTCATATAAAAAAATATCATAGATTATGTGGCTTATGACAGACATTTTTCTCAGTTCTGGATACTGGGGCTTCGCAGGTCAAGGTGGTGGCCAGTTTGGTTTCTGGTGTGGGCCCTCTTCTAGGCTTGCAGATAGCCGTATTCTTGCTGGGTCCTCACGGTGTGAAAAGAAAGAGGAAGAGAGGAGAGAAGAGGAGAGGAGAGGAGAGGAGAGGAGAGGAGAGGAGAGGAGAGGAGAGGGGAGGGGAGGGCAGGGAAGGGAAAGGCAGGGGAGGGAGGGGAGGAGAGGAGAAGGTTCTCTGATGCCTCTTCTTATAAGGGCACTATTCTCTTTATGAGGACACCACCATCATAATCTACTTCCCACCCAAAGGTACTATATTTTGAAATATCATCACATTATTTGTTAGGGCTTCACCATATGAATTTGGGGACATAACCCTGTTTGTAGCAACCTGTTTGTAGCTGTTTTTCCCTTATTATCTGACTAGTGAATATTGGAGATGAATTCAAACCAGGTCTATCTTTTTCCAAAGTCCATGTTCTTGACCACTAAGCAAAATTACCTCCCTGCCTTACTAATTTCTATAAATCTTTTATTATTTAGCCCAGCATTCACATCTTTTTAAGCCTATACGAATGCCATTTCCTTCATTTTCTCTTGAAAAAATTTTCTACTTACAGTATTATCACATGGGCATTGTACGGATTCTAACGCTGCCTGCTTGGGCTAGATGTTTGGGGTTCAAACATAGGAATTGGATTCTACCAAGCCTAAATCATATTTTCTCTTTTGGAAAATTAGTCCATGTCTATCCAACTCCCACCTTAATGAAAGTATGAATTTCAGATGTCAGCCTCAATCTTTGGTTCATTGATCTCAGTTGAAAGCAGGAGTTGAAGCTTATCTCTTCCTCCCCGTTGATATTGTGCTGTTTCCTTTTCCTCACTGCATTTATGGTTTCTATATTTTCCTGTATTTCATAGATTGTGCTCTACTTAACATGTATTTTATGATTAAATTATATTATTATATGATAGAGTTATAGGATGATTACATTCTACAGATAAACTGAGTCAAGGAAGGTAGAGCACTTGCCCCAAGTGTGAATGTGTTTAGGTAGCAAGTTAAGTGATAGGAAAACTGCCTGCAGGACCAAGAATCACCCCCATAAGCTAAGACCAAAGAAACAGGCAGACAACTCCAGGTTGTTAGCTAGTCAGTGACTTATTCTGGAGAAACTCACATATTTGGCAGTCTTAAGTAAGAGCAAGAGGAGGTAGATCTCCCTGTGTGCAATGCGTGACTATCTAATCTTTTATAATGCAAGAAGAAAAGGGAAAGAGAAAGCCGGGATAACATATTTATCACCAATAGTGTGTTAAGCCCTCTGGTTGCTCTCCTAATCTATTTACTCGCTGCTTAAGGGATTGTTTGAATTTCCCAGAATCTGGTCCACAATCCTAAGGGGAGGGAGCATGTTTTGGGAAGTAGCAGTTAACTTGGCACCAGTAAGCATTTTCCAGATGGACTGCAGCCTCTTACAGCTCACTTTGAGGTCAGTTTCCAGAACACATTTCACAGCAGTGGCGGTCCTGCCTCTCCAACTTGAATGCTTCTCCCAACTAGTCATTTCCTGTAATTTTGTAGTTTCTATTGAAGTTTTGTCTTCTTTTATTTTTACTTTTGCACAAAGCTCTAAACTCCAGACAATTGTAGTAGCAGCAATTGTTTCTGTAGTTTTGGGGATAAGCTCTCCACTTTGGAGTGAAATAAAGATGAGACTCAGTGGTGGGGCAGGAGAGGAGAGTGAATTCGTATGTTAATCTCAGGGGTGATGCGGACCAGTTCCATCTTACTGTACATAGCTGGAGTTGGCAATATTAACCTCATCTTCATTGCATGGCTCATGGAGAGTATATGAGTGAGTGACATTTCTGAATCACTGTTCTCTGACCCTCACTATAATGGACAAGGCATACTTTCCTACGGTTTCAGCCTGTTTTGTGCTACTGTAATGGAATAGCAGACTAGGTAATTTATACAGAACAGAAATTTATTTCTCACAGTTCTGGAGGCTGGGACATTTAAGATCAAAGCACTATTATCTGGTGAGGCCTTCTTGCTGTGTCTTTGCATGGTGGGAAAGCAAAAAAGAAAAAAAAAAAAAAAAGAAAAGAAAAGCTAATTCACTCCCTGAAGCCCTTTTCAGAATGGCATTAATCCATCTGTGAGAGTTGCGCTCCCAAGATCTGAGCACATCCCATTAGGCCCCACCTCCCAACATTAAGAATTATGTTGCATTAAGAATTAACTTTCAACATGAGTTTTTGAGGGAAGAAAAATACATTCAAACCACAGGACCTACTCTAACTCTGTCTCTGCTGTCTCTATGCTCGATTTGCTTATTTCATCTTAGGTAGACCATTCTCCAGGAAGCATCATTGAGAATCTTTACTAGATTGATAATTCCTTTACTCTGCTTTATTTCAGTACTTCCTCTTTTGCCTCTTAAGATTTCTGCAGATATCATTTCACCCTAAAATGGGTCATGAGCATCTTTACTGTTGTCAATAGTGAACTATGCATCCTAAATATCTATTTTTTGGAATTCTTACCTCACATTACTAAAATCCATAATTTACTCAAATTTACTCAATAAGGGAAAAAAGAATTAGAAATTATATTTCTTAATATTTTTTGCTTGATTTGGGGTGTTGACATATTGAGAAGAGAAAAATAATTTGCAAGTAATGGAGAAGTGGTGTTTGAATTTTATTTCCTTTAGTGTTTTAGATGGGAGCTTGAGAACCTTTGTCCCAAGGAAAGAAACTCCTAAGCAACCAAATAAGTGTTTCTGTATTCTTGGATGTTTCAGGTATCAGTGCTTGAGTGTAAGACAGGAAAAACAATACAGAATTATGGACATAAAAGATTATCGAATGTTAGTGGAGCAAATGCCTACTACTCTAGTCTGTCTTGTTTCCTGGCCAACAACAAGTGGCTCATGTTCCTCAGGCTAACAGAACCGAACACTGATTTGCTCATCCAGGGGTGGGGAACATACAGTCTTGGGGACCCACATGGCCTTCTGGATCCTTGAGAGTGTGGCCTTTTAACTGAATCCAAATTTTACAGAACAAATCCTTCTTTTGTTTGTTTTGTGTTGAGATAGAGTCTTGCTCTGTCACCCTGTATTAAATACCTACTATGTGCCAGGTACTATGCTAGGTCGTAGGAGTATAGCAATGAACAGCAGGCAAAGTTTGTGCCTACAAGTCACTTCTATTATGGTAGACTGCCCATTAAAAATAAACAAATAGCAACAGCATAAATAATATAATGTCAAATATATAAGTGCAATCAGGAGCTTCAAATGGGCCAGGCACAGTGGCTCACACCTGTAAGTCTAGCACTTTGGGAGGCCAAAGCGGGAGGATTGCTTGAGGCCAGCAATCAAGACCAGTCTGAGTGAGACCTTATCTCTACAAAAATTAGGAAAATTAGCTGGGTGTGGTAGTGCACACCTGTAGCCCCAGCTAATTGGGGGGCTGAGGCAAGAGAACTGCTTGAACCCAGGAGCTATGATGACACCACTGCACTCTAGCCCAGGGTGACAGAGGAAGACCCTGTACCCCTGCCACATCCCCAGAAAAGAACTGCAAATGATTTAAGTTAATGGAGAATAATGGGATCATATGCTATTTTGCAGCATGTGCTCACTAAAGGTTGAGCTTAGAAGGGTGCAATTGAGGAGAAATCTGAATAGAGTGGGAGTGCTCTCCCACTGCATATAGCTGTGCAGATATTCTAAGTGAAGAGAGATAAATGATTAAGGCAAAAGAAAATGCTAACATTAATACTTCAGTTATAACAGGGCTAGCTATTTGGGGGTAGTACCTTCCAAATCACAGCAAATAACACCAGCCTTATTTTTCTTTCTTTCTTTTTTAAAAACAGGATCACTCCATACTCTCTGTACAAGAAGTCAGTTGGCAAACAAAGAACAGAGGATGTGGATTCAGGGGACTTTGGATCAGTGTTTTGTATTGCCTTTTACTGGCTGTGTGGCCTGGGTTAAGTATATTCCAACTAATTTAAATTGTAGTAGTTGGGAGATTATAATAAATAGCAAGTGTCCAGTGTCAGGTATCTCATGCTGGGGACTTGCACCCAGGGCTGGGGGTAGTAGTTATCATCCCATTTCAGTGACAAGGAGGTGCTCCCTGAACTTTTTTTCCCTGTTCCTTCTTCCAGGCTCCACGGGAAAGCACATAGTAAACAGCGAGATGCCATCCAGTGGTTAGCTATCAGGCATGGCGCAGCGCCACACTTCTTAAACTGCAGTGTGGGCTTCCCTGGGGTCATGAAGACACCAGATAGATCCACAGGTAGTTTCTTTTCTTTCATTGTTGGTTGTGATTTACTTTTTAAAAGGAGAATTTGGAACATATAAGGAATTTTTTAACAAAGCATTGTGCAAATCTTTAGCATTTTCTGTGTTCTTTCCATCTTCACAGATTTTTTAATTGTTCTATTTTTTGTCAATTTATTTATATAAAAATATTAAGGGGGTACAAATGTTTTAGGTTACATGGATCTCTTTTGTAATCCTTGGGCCCATCACCCAAATAGTGTCCACTGTACCCATTAGCTAGGTTTTTGCCCCTCGACTCCTCTCCCTACAACCCTGGTTGATTTCCACTGAGTTTTACTTCCCTCTGTGTGCGTGTGAGCTCATGCTGGCCTGTTCATCCTGTTGGATAGTCCCTTATTGTTTGTTCTACCTCTTGTTCTATTGTTTTATAAGAGCTGTGAGTTTTGTGAGGTTTTTTTCCTTAGGTGATTTCATGTTAGCGGGAATTTGTTGTGCTAATTTGCAGATAGTCCTGTTCTAAGTATTTCGTTCAGGGCAAGTTTGGTCATGGCAAATTCCCTCAGTGTTTGCTTGTCTGGAAAAGACTTAATTTCTCCATTGATTGTGAAACTTAGTTTTTCAGGATACAAAACTCTAGGCTGGCGTTTGTTCTGTTTAAGAAGATTGAAGACTGGGCACCTATTCATTCTGGCTATAAGATTTCCTTTGAGAAGTCTGCAGTTAGCCTGATGGATTTTCCTGTGTAGCTTATTTGGTGCTTTCATCTTATTTTCTTTCATTTTGATTTTGGCAGTTCGATTACTGTGTGTCTTAGAGATGACCTTCTTGCTATGCATTTTCCCGGTGTTTGCTGTCCCTCTTGTATCTGTATGTCTGAATTTCTTGCAATATAAGGGAAGTTTTCCTCAATAATTTCCTCAGATAGGTTTTCCACGCTTTTAGCTCTTTCTTCACCCACAGAGGTACATATAATTCAAATGTTATTAACAGTTCACTTCACATAGTCCCGTATCTCTCTTAGTGATGGCTCAGACTATTTTATATTCTTCTTGCCTCTATGAATGACTCAGTTATCTTGAGAGACTTGTATTCAAGCTCTGAAATTCTTCCTTCCTTTTGATTTAGCCTGTTGTGGAAGTTTTCTGCTGCGTTTTGAAATTCTGCAAATGACTCTCTCATTTCTCACAGTTCTATTATATCCTTTCTTATGCTATCTAGCTCTCTAGTGACTTTTTCATTTTTTTCATTGATTTCCTGAATTTTTTTTGACTTCTTTTTGTTGGTTTTAAACCTTCTCTTCCATTCCATTTACCTTATTTGCCATCCATGTTTTGAATTCCATTTCTATCAATTCTGCACTTTTCTTGTGTGCGGAGTTCGGTAGTGTAGCTCCATTGTGATCTCTTGGGGGTGTCAAACTATTTTATTTTTTCATGTTGCCAGGGTGCTTTTGCTGCTTTTTTTCTCATCTGGCTCTTCTTCTCTTGGCTCTGGGTTTATAGGATTGCAGGGAAGCTGTTCTCCATTGCTGGGGATTCTCTTGAACCAAGTCCAAGAGTGGTAGCTGCTCAGGGCTGGGGTGTCCTAAATGAAGTGTTGGACCTTGAGGAGGATCTGCCAGCCCAGTAGTACTGGTGGGGACTCAGAGTGGAGTCTTGATGTCCAGCATGACTCTGGAGTCTCACGGGTGAGTTGCAGGTCCGGTGGGGGCCAACCACCTACAGGGGCAGAGTCTTGGACTTGGGCACACAGAGATCTTCAGAGCTGGTTCTGGGCATTTCGAGGGCAGAGCCACCCATATAGGGGGCTGTTCCACCAGTGTGGTGACTGCTGATGCCTGTTGGTGCAGGCAGGGGTTTGTCTCAGCAGCCCAGGGGCCGTGTAGGTGGGCCAGAGCTGCTGGTCAACCAAGTTTCTGCCCCGACGCCAAGGACCACTGCAGCAGTCGCCTAGGCTTCCTAAGTGGTGCCTGTGGCTCCCCCGCTGTTTGGCTCTCACATCGAGGAGGACGTGTACTGGGACCCCCAGTCACAGGACATAACACGTGGGAGTGTCTCTTCCTTCTCTGGCCCAGCAAGGATTGTGCAAAGGCTACTACTGGAAGGCTGGGTTCTGAGTGGACCTTGCTCCATGTGCCAGGGCAATAAGAATGGTGTCTCTTGCAGAAACCTGGAATTGGCAAGTGCAAGATCTCCGCTACACCTGCTCTCTGGTGGAATATCTCTGTACACACTCTGAGCAGCTCCCTGACCAGCCCAGAGGTCTGCAGTGGAGGAGGGAGACCCCTCACAGATCGAGCTGCCTGTAAGTTTTATTTCTCTCCTTAAAAAAAGTGTCTCCTCGGGTTGCTTCTATCCTGCTGTCTTTCCGTCTTCCCAGCAGTGTGAATTGTACTGGGGCCCGCAACGTAATCTCTGAGATGTTGGGTAATGCTTATGAGTAAGGATTAGCCATACCCTGTTTGACTGAGTTGGTACATGCCGTAACAAGCCATTGAATTGTTCTTGTCAGTGGTTGATGCTTGCAAAGAAGAGCCAATTGCAGAGATGATCTTTTGTGCCTGTGATAAGCTCTAGTCCCTTAAGTGGAGCACTTGAATGCCCCAGGACTTGGGAGGGGCACTGTAGCTCTGACGGGGTTGCTTGATCTCCACCGCAGTGGAGGTGGATGGAGGAGTGAGGCTGGGTGTGGTTAGGTTGTGCAAGCCTGGAAGGCTTTGCAGAGTCTCCACGGGGCTCAAAGATCCCAGGGGCTAGGGGGAGCAGTTGGGAAGAGGGTCAAGGCAGGCTTTCCACACTGGGATGACTGATTTTAAGATTTTAAAGATTTTAAGGTCAACTCTAACAGCAAAAATTATGCTATCTTTTACACAGTGTTTGCTTGTGGGGTTGGGGGTGTGTGTGTAAGCATGGCTTCTGTCGTAAGATTTTTCGGAAGGCTAAATGATACTTTGTAAATGATGATATAAGCCATAGTGTTATATAGGTATATTAATAAATTGTTGGGCTGTATCTAAGGCACTTTACAGAAAGAACTGTGTTGTGCATTATATTTTCCTAGGTTATCTAAAGTTAGAAAGTGTAGTTTGGCCACTACGTAATAGTAGCTTCACATAATGTGCCAAAGCAATCAACTGCTTTGTAGAAGAAATCAGTTAAGTTCTCTTATAGTTGTAAAATTCCATCCTTGGCCTACTTTGTGTAGCAAATTTATTTGTGTCTCTGCTGCCTCTGACTATTATGGGAAAAAAAATCTCCTTTCATTTTGTTTTCTGTAAGTTTCATCTTTCATTCCTTGTGGAGAGTTCTTTTCTTGTAGAACCATTGTTAAGTCTGCACACAGAGTGGTATATAGTATTCTGCTTATCACTTCACCTTGCGGAAGGCAGGGGAGATCTAGAGAAATCTTGGATGGAGACAGAGTCAATAATCATTAAATAGGCAAGATTAGTAGAGGGAAAGAGAGATGGAAAATATGAGGACACGTAAGCCTGAGGAAAGGAAGCTGAGAAAGCGTATGATCGAAGTCTGCAAGAGTCTTATAAGATAAAATAGAAGGTTGAGAGTAAAAAATGAAATAATAAATGAAAATTTGTATTTAATGATTAAGGAAAATGAGGTATACGTGGTGGGCAGATAGGCTTTTCCAAAAATATTTCTTTGGTACCACTATGTGCGAAACGAAAAGTGTCTAATGTGATACGGCAGAATGTTATGTTGAGATCCTTGGCATTTTTTCACTCTGTTTTCTCTCCTATACTGCCAACAGAGAAGGGAGACTTTATCTGAATATCTCTCTGAAACCAGATTTATGGAACTAACTTATCCTTTGTGCTTTAGGAAAATCTTGGGACATAATAGAAAAACCACCCCCCAAACTGAGATGGAGTTGAGAGACCAAAGGATGACTAGGACAAGTCTAGCTTAGTGGGTTAGATGAGTTTATTAGAGGTTACCACTCAGGATTTCTGCTCCTGGGCAGCGCAGGAACTTTTCACAGCAGCTTTCTTGCTAGGAGAGTGTGTGTCTTCCCACCAGTGATGTTGCTTTAAATCCTGTCACAGTGAGTAAAGCAGAGCTCTTCCATTATGTCATTGCACGTTTCCACTGAAACAAATCAAGCATGCACAGTGCAATCATCATGTGCCTGTATATAACCCATGTTATGTTAATGATATTACAATTATCTATTAGGTGGGGATTTTAGTATTACAATTAGCTTCAGGGTATTATAGGTCAGCTAAAGCAGTTCTAAGGCAGTCAGGGCTGGTTTACACCAGTTGCCTCTACCTCAAGGAAGTGCTGAGGCACTTCTCTGGTGCCCAGTAACTATCTTTTGGCATTTGCTTAATCTATTTTGTAAGATTTTGTTGCACACTCCAAGCTAGCACAGCACAGTGTTCTGTGTGTTGGGGAACTTGCATTTTCCCCTGACTTTGGAAGGTTAGTTTAACTTCCTTCTTGAGGAAAGATACCTCTGTAATATATCTGACAGAGGGTCAACTACTTTCTATTGTTTGAAATGTGGTAACACGTTCTCAGATGCATAGCTAACAAATATTTTCTCCTATTCTGTAAGTTGTCTCTTCACTCCGTCGATTGTTTCTTTTACTATGCAGCAGCTTTTTAGATTAATGTAATCTCACTTTTACACTTATGCTTTTGTTGCCTGCACTGTTGAGATTTTATTGAAAATATCCTTGCCCATCCCAATGTCAGAAAACATTCCCAATGTCAGAAAACATTCTCCGTTTTCTTCTAGTAATTTCATAGCTCCAGATCTTACACTTAAGTATTTAATGCATTTCAAGTTGATTGTTGTATATGGTGAGAAATAAAGTTCTATTTTCACTTTTCTGCATATGAATATATAGTTAATAAGTGGTTAATATCCAAAGCATATAAGGAACTCAAATAACTGAATAGCAAAATAAAAATAATAATAATGATAATAATTTGATTTAAAAATGGGCCAATGACCTGAAAAGACATTTCTCAAAAGAAGACATACAAATAACCAACAGGTATATGAGAAATATTTAACATCATTAAACTTCAGGGTAATGCAAACCAAAGTCACAATGAGATTTCACCTCACCACAGTAGGAATGGCTATTATCAAAAGGACAAAAGATTGTGTTGTCAAGAATAGGGAGAAAAGGGAACCTTTACTGATACACTATTGGTGGTAATATAAATTAGTATAGCCATTATGGAAAATAGGAGGCTTCTCAAAAAATTAAAAATGATAGAACACATGAGCCAGCAATGCCACTACTGAGTATATATTCAAAGGAGATGAAATAGGTATGTCGAAGAGGTAGCTGCACTCCCATGTTTATTGCAGCACTACTCACAATAGCCAAGATATGGAATAAATATAATTTTCCCATCAGTGGATAAATGGATGAAGAATATGTGGCGTATGTGCACAGTGGAATGATACTAAGCTGTAAACAGAAGGAAAGCCTTTCATTTGTGAAAATGTGTCTTAAATAAAATAAGCCAGGCACAACAACACAAATATTGCATGTTCATGCTCGTATGTGGAACCTAAAACAGTTGATCTCAAAAAAAGTAAGAATAGAGCCATGGTTACCGAAGGCTGGAGTAGTGAAAGGAGAGAAAGGAACAGAGAGACACTGGTCAAAGGATACATAATTGCAGTTGGATATGAGGGATCAATTTCAAGAGATCTATCGTACAGCAAGGTGACTATGGTTAAAGATTACATATCATATTGTTGAAAAATGTAAAGAAAGTGGATGTTATGTATTCTCATCACAAAAATGATAATTGTGAGGTAAGGTATTTGATAATTAGCTAGATTTAGCTGTTCACAATGTATATGTACTTGAAAGCATCGTATTGTAGCTAACGAAACATACAGTGTTATCTGTCAAGTTAAAAAGAAATTAAAAAAATAAAAAATAAGAAATGACAGACCATGACAACCAAAAGAACACCAAAAAAAGGTCATAACAGATAACTCACTGTTTCATACACAGCTCATTCTACTCTTAGTCCTACTAAATTAATCTAATTAGTAAATAATATTTATTTCTATCAAATTCAAAGTGTTCACCTCATTTCTTCACCTAGAACTGCTCAAGTTCTATCAGAAACAGTATTGAATAATTTCTGTTGTCCTCTTCTGCCTGGGAGTACCTTAAATAATTAAATATGGCCATTGGGGTACACAGAATTGTTCAAATCATGACCGGAGGTTGACTTTTCATGATGAAATACAACTTGGCCATAGAGCTATGGAACATAAGCCAAAATTATAGCGGCATTAAGGAAGCATTGGTGAGGAGCCAGCGTGTCATTCGTTCATCTGCCCATTTATCCATTCATCCATTCTACTGAGTTCTTAAAAGCTACAAGAAGTTCTTTAAGGTTTTGCAGATAAAAGAGAGAATTAAAAAGAAATCCAAATTTTATACAGCTTATGCTTTAATTTTGAAGGCAGATATTTTTCTTAACAGCAATTAATGTAATCAAATAAGTACTCTAACTAACAGGAAGATGGTCCTTTAAGAGTGTATTAGTTTCCAAGGGCTGCTGTAACAAAATACCACTAACTGGATGATTTAAGCAACAGACATCTGTTATCTCAATTTTCTGGAGAAGTTAAGCCTGAGATCAAGATGGCAGTAGGATTGACTTCTGAGAAACTATCTATTCCGTGTTTCTTTCTTAGCTTCTTTTTTGCTCTTTGGCTCGTGGATGCATCATTCTGTTCTCCAATTTCATTTTTATAGGACATTTACATATATATGTGTCTATACACACACACACACATATATATATATATACACACGTATCTCCACATTTCTTTTTTTATAAGGACACTAGTCACATTGAATTGGAAAATGAGAAAATCAGAAAATGAGACATTACCCTAATGTCTTCATTTTAGCTTAATTAATTGTATCTGTAATGACCCTCCATCCAAATAAGGTCAACAGTTTTAGGTACTAGGGGTGAGGGATTAAACATATGTACTTTGGGGGGATACAATTCAGCCCACCGTTGTCCACTCTTGACCCCCATTAATTCATATCTCTATCAAACACAAAGTATATTCAACTGATCCTAACATCTCCGAAAATCTTAAACCATTCAACAGAATGGTGCTGGGAAAACTGGATAGCTACATGCAGAAAAATGAAACTGGATCCCTACCTCTCACCTCTCACAAAAATACACTCAAGATGGTTAACAGACCTAAACCTAAGGCAGGAAACCTTAAGAATCCTAGAAGAGGATG
>CAUYRT010052764.1:0-16774 GCA_963574885.1 Lepilemur ruficaudatus
ATGCCATGCAATTAATCCATTTTAAGTGTACAATTAAATGATTATTAGTAAATTTACCAAGTTGTACAGCTATTCACACAAATCAGTTTTAGAACATTTCCTTCCCCCTATTGAGACTCCTAATTCCCATCCCCAACTACATTTCAAGCATGCCCCTCCCCTCCAAAATGCTCACTGCATCCCTCAGATGTGGGTCTACCCCCCCAATCCCCGGATCCCTGGTGAACACCACCACCATTTGAGCACCGTAGTGTTAATCAGTCAGTACCAATCTGATGGCGAGTACAAGTGGAGCCCATTCTTCTGGTCTTATGTCACCTCACTTGGAATAATAGGCTCAAGCTCAATCCAAGATAATATAAGCGGTGCTAGCTCACTGTCATTTCTTAAAATTGAGTAATATTCCATTGTGAACATATACCATATTTTAATAATCCACTCATGAATTGATGGGCACTTGGGTTGTTTCCACGACCTAGCAATAGTGAATTGTGCTGCCATGAACATTCGGGTGCAGATGTTTTTATCATAGAATGTCTTATGCTCTTTTGGGTAGATGCCTAATAATGCTATTGGTGGATTGAATGGTATTTCTGTTTTTAGCTCTTTGAGGAATCTCCAAATTCTTTTCCACCAAGGTTGCACCAATTTGCAGTCCCACCAGCAGTGTAAGAGTGTTCCTGTCTCTCCACATTCTCACCAGCATATGTTGTTTTGGGATTTTTTGATAGAGGCCAATCTCACCGGGGTTAGGTGGTATCTCATTGTGGTTTTTATTTGCATTTCTCTAATGATTAGAGATGTTGAACATTTTTTTATATGTTTGCTAGCCCTTATTCTGTCTTCTTTGGAAAAGTTTCTGTTCATTTCCGTTGCCCAGCTATTCATTCTTAAAGGCCGACACTGGTGTTTCTTATACCCATTTTATTTTCTGCCATTTGCCCTTCTGTTTTAAGTGGTATGTCAAAGTCCAAGGGAAAAACAGATGCTCAAACAAATGATGAGCAAATAAATACCCTAGAGCCAGAGTCCCCAAGCCCCACCCCACCCCACCCCACTCCCAGACTCACAGCAGGAGGCGAGTAGTGAAGCTTCATCTGTATTTACAGCTGCTCCCCAGCTCCACCTCCTGTCAGATCAGCAGCGCATTAGATTCTCACAGAACACAAACCCTACTGTAAATTGCACATGTGAGGGATCTAGGTTGCGTGCTCCTTATGAGAATCTAATGCCTGAGGATCTGAGGTGGAGCTGAGGCAGTGATGCTGCTAGCGCTGGGGAGCAGCTGCAAATACAGATTATCATTAGCAGACAGGTCTGACTGCACAATAAATGCAATGCGCTTGAATCATCCTGAAACCATGTCGCCCCCTTCCCCCATCCATAGAAAAATTGTCTTCCATGAAACCGGTCCTTGGTGACAAAAAAGTTGGGGACCACTGCCCTGGAGTTAGGAGGAAAAGATTAGTGAACTGTGTGGCTGTAGTTTTACAGAGATCTTGTCGCTGCTTTGAAAACCTTAACTTAAAGATACTTTACCAAACTAGACGGGTGATGTAGGGAACACTCATTCTGAAGTGCGGTGTGGCCTGGCAGCATTCTCTTCTGTGAACACAGAATCTCTGGGCCTCAGAACTCTGTTGACAAATGATAATTAATTTAATCGTGAACAGCTGCTTCCTCAGCCTGTGACTCATTGAGTGAGGGGGCAGGACACAAACACGGGCAGCCAGCCAGGCACTAGGAAGATGGCAGGAGTCTGGGAGCATCCTGTGCTTACTCTGGAGACACGAGAGAGGCTTCTCTGGAAAAATTCAGAATGTGGTAAGTACCACTTTATTTCCTCTTTCTTCATTTTAGTGAGAGCCACTGGTCTCTCATCCTGGAATTTTATTACTTGGGAACATTAGCAAAGGATCCATTGAGACTTTAACTGATTTTGTTCGAAAGGAAAAGAGACACTCCCAAATCATCATCAAAAAGCATAATGGGTCAACAGATAGATATTAACACTTCCTTACTGTGGCAGTTAGATTTGTGTTCGATCCCAGGCTTCCTTTTTTCATCATGAAAGTAGATTGACTACTTTAGAACTTTAAGATTATCTCTGCCAGCTATAAAAATATAACCACTGGGAAATGTAAAATTAAAGCTGATGGAGACTGCAGAAGCTAATGTGGTCCTGGGGTCAACAGGCAGAGTTACAATAACGTGCTATCTCTTATTGATTCTAATCAAACTCAGCCAATTCATCATTTTCCCTCGTAACTGTCAAATGGGTACATGCCGAGGGCAACAATTTTATAGCCTGAAGTTGAAAATGGAGTATGAGGAATCATGTCTTTGGTTTTGGCCTCCATTTGATTCTCATATTTATTCTGAACTGTCTTCCAAATTATTTCCTGTCTATCTAATCATGTACAATGAGCTATTTTCCATTACCACAAGGGAAAACACTGCTTAAGAGATTTGGGTTCCAAAAACCACTATTGCTTTGCTCAGGCTCTTTAAATAGAAACCCAGAAAATTTTATTTCCAGTCTTCTTTCATATATACATTTCATATATATATATGAATGAAAGAGACAAGACGTTACTATATGTTGGTGGCCTAAGGCTGTACGCACTGACCTAACTTATTAAGTAAACTGGGCAGTTAAATTTTGATTTGAAAGAAGTCTTGAAAAATCCAGCTGCTCAGCAATCTCTCTACTGTCACAGCTATCACATGAGATAACCCCTTTAGGGATTTGATGAATTTCTATTGGGATTTAGCCTATTGTCTATCCAGACACAATTTAGTAGAGATAAGTTCAAGATTTTTCAGAGCCAACCTGATTTCAAATCCCTGTTCTATTATCTTTGAATCATCAAAAGTTCTCCAAATAATGGCAGCACTAGTACCCAACCTCTACATCCAGGCCACACAGAAATCTGGAAGTGACTTAAAAATGGCAGACCACATGTATCAAATTTTGGTTTAGAAACACTTTGGTCACCGAACACATGATCTATAATAGAAGAGCAATATATGAAGCTATTTGCAAACGATAAATGCAATACAGAATAATGCACCTGCCATGCCACAGGGACTGTTCTTGATGCTGGGGAGATCTTGAACCCAGACCAGGGGCAGGAAACAGATAAAAATCCTTGCCTTCATGGCGCTCATATTTTAGCAATGGGAGACTGACAAAATAAGCACACTCAATCAGCATGTTAAAAGGTGGGGATGTGCTGGAAAGTACAATGGAAGGATGACAAGGAACTGCTGGAGGGGGGTTATTGAGATTTAAACAGGATGGACAGGGAGGGTGTCACTGAGGTGACATGCCAGCCAGTCCTGAGAAGGTGAGGAAACCTAGCATGTGGGCCATGCAGGGAAGAGTTCAGCAGTAGGAATGACAAGCACAGAGACTCCGGTGGGAGGAGCAGGAAGGAGAAACCAGTGAGTGTGGGAAGAGAGGAGAAGACTATCTCGTCAGAGAGGTGAGCTGTAGAGCAGGTCTTGTGGAGCCTCGCGGAAAAAATTACCTTGATCCTAAGGATTCTTAAACATCACAGGCATCAGCTCTCTGGGCAGCAAGGCAGACAGACCTGCATGTGAGATAGGAGATTTTTAGCTCATGGTTGACCCCCATAGCTCCTCAGTTGGCTTGACTAACTCTGCTGTTACCTGTGGATTGCAAATCATTTAGAGACTACACAGACACGTGCGTCTGAAAATACAGCAACACAAGTTAGTGCCTGGTGACAAGCAGACAAGGTGCTGACAAACAGACTTGAGCAGAGAAAAAAAAAAAATCAAGCATTGAATTCAGAAAAGTATTTGAGGATGAGGAAGAATGAGGCTAGATTTTCAAGGATCCTTGATGTTTGGAAAGGGTAGCACAAAGTAGAACAATTCTGCATTAGCTAAGGCAGAAAAGTACAGGTCTGTTCAGCAGACAGAGGACTGAATTTTTGACAGCAGCATAGGGTCAGAAAGCCTCTTCGCATCCTACCACCCCTCTGCACCTAGAGCTGCTGCTAGAACATACGATATCTTTCTGCAAATTCAAGAAAGGTCCCCTCTCTTCAAGATACTTTACTTTCATCTGTTAGAAAGTTGTAGCATACTGACTTTGTGAGCACAAGATGCTTTATTGCCATCTGCCAGAAAATCGTGGTAAAATACAAATGCACTACGGCTACAATAGGAGTACCCACCCTCACATTGAGCACTGCACAAACCATGCCACCATGCATGGCAGCCATGCATGGAGGAGGAGGTGTGGATAAGTCTAGACAGGAGCTATTTTTTCTAATCTGAGGCTGCTCCAAATGATCAGGAAAAATCTCATGGCTGTATTCACTCGTTTCATGACAAATCTGTGTTCTCCCATCCCAGCTGGGCCTCCTGCTGGTCACATCCCTCAAGCTTTCCCAAACCTCATCTACTTTTCTCCTGACTCTAATTTCATCCCTGAACTCTTACTTTTAACCAGTAACTTACCTCTCAGCCTTTCTTCCTTCCAACTTGTTATCCTTTGTTTTCACCATCCTCCCCTCTCCCCTAAGGGGAAAGAGTCGGCCCTGCTACTTTCTACCACCAATTTTATCCCTACGGATCTCCACTAGAACAACGCCCTACTGATTCTTTTCCTCTTATTTCTTCAGTTTTTCCCTCTGTTGCCTCCTGCCCCTGTGGTCAAAGACGCTCCCAGCTCCTTCATATGTTGAAATAAACTTTCTGTCAGCCTCACTTTCCCTTCAGGATATCTTTACCATCTCATTTTCCCTTCAATGACAAGCTTCTAGAAAAAAAAATAATGTAATGTTTCTTCATATGAAAGCTGTGGGTTTCCCTTCAGAGAAATATTCATGTCACCTACATTCAAATTTTTCCTCTGATTTCAGGAGGTTGGTGGAGGCCCTGAAGCCCATCCATTGGCTCTGCAAGGGTCTGGGGAGGGTGACAAAGGGACTTGGTGTGACGATGATGGCCCCGGGTGTATCTGGCCATGATCAAGTAGCTGTACCTCAGCTGCTTATTAGGGTAGCCCTGGAAATCCTGGGAGATTTTTTTAAAAAATCATTTCTCTGAACCAGTCCAACAACATGAACATTGAGAACTATATTCCATTGCTCATGGTTTTAATATCCACATAAATAACGTATAGAAACCAAGAAAGTCAGAACTGGGGAAAACCTTGGAAATCATTTAGTCTGGAGACCTCGGTTCTACCAGTTCAACCCAAGCATCCGTGCAAACTTGGGTTGGTTTTCACCCTCTTTATTCTTTAATTTCCTTATCTGTAAAATGGAGACAGTAAACACGCCTACCTCAGAGAGCTATGGAATGGAGTAAATTAATTGAGACAGGAATGCAGATTTAGCGTACTGTCTGACACATGGAGCTCAATGGTAGTTCAGTCCCATTTTGTTATAATTATTATTAATCTAGTCCACTCTCAACCAATTACTAGAAAAGCAAGAAGAGAACTCAAGTCCCCGAGGCTTGCTCCATGAGGATCCAAAAATTTGTATTGCTGTATAAAACTTGTACATTGTAGATGCTTGATAACAGAAAGATTTCTGCCACTCTTGCCTTCCAAATCCCTGCAAGAAACAAGCAGATGCTTAGTATTAAACGGATAAAATTGTTTGCCTTAGATTTTTCTTTTTAGTAAACCAAGTTATTTTGGGTACAGACATCACAAAAGAAGAGCATGTGCAATTATTTAATCATTTATATTGACTGGTAAATCTCTTTCCTCATAACTGTGCTTTTCATTAAATATTCAGTGAAGACTTTGATTCCAAGATGAGATCCATGGTTAATCGCAAAGCTGGAGTGAGTAACATTGTTCCCTGATTGTTCAAATTGTTGTTGGCCTACATGCCCATATTATCTAAATGAGAATATTAAACTAAAATAATTTTATCATTATTCATTATTGTTGTTGTTTCTGTAATTATTATAAATATACCAAATTATTTAAGGAATGAATAGTTACAGAATCCCCCAGTCATTTTAAAGAGAATACTCAGAAATTGTTTTCTGGATATACATACAGTGAGAACTATATTTCAAATAAATTTAGATGTTTTGAAATTTTTTAGAAGTTTTTAAAATGTGAGAACACTTTATAATGCCAATAGTCAAAGAATAGTCATGTGATAAATATTTGTAAAACACAGTAAAAGCTAGTTAAACTTAGATTTATTTTCTCCTACTACTAGTTTTTAAAATCCATTAAAATGTAATCTAGTTTATTCCCCCACCTTCAGGAAGGACCACATTTAACACCAACTTAGCCAGACATATATATTTTTTTAATAAATGAAAAGTCTCCAGAGGAGGTTCTATTGTCTGTCTTTGCCTCACTGGCAAAAACAAAACCAACTTACAAACAAAAACACATTGTGTTTTCATGCTCTTAATAAAATTATATGACTTGTTTCCCTTCACTTATCTTGCATTTTGAAAAAGCATGCTACCAAGTACGGTGCTCCTGCGGGAGTAATCTGTAGTTCCTTCAGCCAAGTCAGTCCTGTCTAACACCTGGCATTTCTCAGATATGATTTCATCTCTACAGCCCTCTGTGCTCTTCTCTGGTATCTATGACATTACTACATAGCACCGGCCTGCCACCCCTGAGCAAAATTGTCTAGGATCTTGAAAAGTGTGGCAAACATTTTTAATGCTACAGTTTGGCTATTTGGCTCCTCCAAACCTCACGTTGAAACTTGATCCCCAGTGTTGGGGATGGGGCCTAATGGGAGATGTTTGAATTATGGGGGGAAGGTCCCTCATGAATAGATTAATGCCCTCCCTGGGAGTGGGTGAGTTCTGCCTCTGTTAATTCCAGAGAGAGATGGTTGTTAAAGAGAGCCTGGCAACTCTGCCCACCTTGCTTGCTCTCTCACCATGCGATCTCTGCACATGCCAGCTCCCCTTCACCTTCCACCATGAGTGGAAGCAGCCTGAGGCCCTCACCAGAAGCAGATGCTGGTGCCATGCCAGCATGAAGAACCGCAAGCCAAGTAAATCACCTTTCTTTATAAATTATCCAGCCTCGGTGATTCCTTTATAGCAAAACAAAACAGACCAGGACAGTACCTCTACCCCAACATCTTTTTCCCTCCTCTTCCTTAATATAGCCCCAATTTGCATGGGGTGGCCATGTTTCCCAGGGAAATTCTGGCCAGTGAGATGTAAATGGAAGTACATGAGGCTTTTGGGAAATCCTTCTAGACATGGTGGCACGCCTTTTTCTTCCTCTCCTCCTGCTTCTGGCTTGTAACATGAACATACTATCAGTTGGATCACTAGCAATCATAATCACAGAGTGACCATAGAAATGGAAGCCATGTGTTTAGGATGACAGACAAGAAATATAAATGCTTGTATCTCTGACATTATCTTAAAGATATCATATTATATCCCTAGACCACTTACAAGAAATACACTTCTATCATGTTTAAACCACTGTTATTTTGTTTTGTTTCATATGGTCATTTGTCATGTGGAGCTGAACTTGCTCCTAACTGATACAAAGAGATAACTTGCAAGTTAGACTATGGGGAGAAAGCAGCAGTGAATCAATGGTCATTCATGCTATTATAGTGTAAAGTTACACTAAACCGTGTTGGTATAAAGACCAGGATTAGAACACATTCATGGGGAAACAACAGTTTTGAATGAATCTTAAAGATAGGGTTATAATATATTATGAATTGGTTTAAGGATTTCTTAGCATGAAAAAAAATCACTCAGATTATAGACTATAATGAAATGCAGAAAACTACATTATAAATTTGTTATCTCAACTGAAGGCGGCCTATCCATAAATGTAATTTTTTGATGCTTAATACTTTCTCAATCCTCTAATCATATGTTTATGGATTTCTCCAACTATTCAAAATGTAAAAAAGAAGACTGTGATGGGGACCATTGATAATACATATGCTAATAATATTTTATTGTTATAGAAAAATAAAATGGTACTGCTGAAAGGTCACTTTCAGTTCCAAGAAAATATTGTGCCATATGTTCAACATTTTCTTCTTCAATAAAAACAGTTGAATTCTTTTTACAATAATATAAACGATAAAAATTATTTTAAAAGCACACAAACAAGTTCATAGCAGCACTATTTGTAATAGCAAAGAAATAGGAATAACCTAAATGGTCTGAGAACAGACTAGAGAGTCGGTGCTAAGTTCATATGATGGAACTCTATACAGTAATAAAAATGAACAGCTACACACAAATACATAGATGAATAAGACAAAGACAGCATAGCACAAAAGAAGCCAGATTTTTTTTTTTTTTGAAATTCCATACTGTTTGCGTCCATTTATTATGTACGTTTCAAAACTAGGCAGAGCTGATTTCTGGCGTTAGTAGTTAGAATAGCAGTTGCCTTCCTGGGAAGCAGTGATTAGGAGAAGGCAAGATTGGGTTTCTAAGGAACTGTAAATGTTCTATTTCCTCATCTTGGGTTCACCTCGTAAAAAGAAGTTCACTTTGTCAAAAATTCACCTAGCTGTTCATTTATGACTTTGTACTTTCATGTGTGGAAGATATACTTCAATAAGAAGTTTACTTTGATAAAATCAAATTTAAAAAATAAAAACACCACTCTATTCTGATTTTCCTATCCTTGCTTCCTGAATCCAGTTGAATGTTTAGAACATTCCCCGTCTGCCATGGTCTAAACGTGTCCCCCAGAATTCACGTGTTGGAAACTTAATCTCCAAGGCAACAGAGGTGGGAAGTGGGGCCTAGTGGTAAGTGTTTAGTCATGAGGGCTCTGCTCTTATGAATAGATTAGTGCCATTATAAGAAAGGCTTTTGGGAATGGGTTCACTCTCTTGCACTCTCACCCTCTCGCACTCCTGCCTTCTACCATGTGTTGATGCAGCAAGAAGGCCCTCGCCAGATGCCACCACCCTGATCTTGGACTCTCCAGCCTCCAGAACCATGAGACAATAAATGTCTTTTCAACATAACTTACCCAGTCTCAGGTGTCCTGTGATAGCAGCACAAAACAGACTAAGACACAATCTTACCCTGCAACCCATACAGGACTTTGAGTTACAGAATGATAACCTCTTCTCTATCCTTTGTTTTTCTTGGACAGTCCCATATTTTCAGTGAACATCACCTAGTCCCTACAAGTGCCTTTTTTATCCTCTCTAACTTCTCTTTCAGTATCAGATTTAGAGGATTGTTTTGGGGGTCTCAAATTCTGGGTTTTGCTCCATCCTATTTCTTCTTTTTCCATTTTTTTCCGTTTGCTCCCACTGGCATACATGGAACCTTGACTGCTTTCATCCTCGCCAGCAGCAGGACGACATGCCCAGACTCTAGTGGAGGCAGGTGCTAGCTTTAGCAGTACATATTCTAAATGTGACTGATCAATGGCTTATACATTATCCTAATGGGTTATTACACTTGAAGCTCTCACTTTAGATGAACTCCTCTAGAGGGGTAAAAAAAAATTAGTCTATTATAACTGTGGCTTTTAACGCCTTTTTAAAATTGTAAATATTCTCTGTACCCTTGGTCTGCTTTGAATAATTGAGAACAGAGCTCTAAAAGCCTCCCATAGCCAGGCTATGGGGAACTTCTAATCAAAAGGACATAATCTAATCCATGACAGCATCTCTCGGGAGCCTCAGGAGGCCTGCAGATGCTGCCCTGGTGCTAGAAAGAACACACCAACAGTATCACAGCTGCACCACTCCCTTCTTCGGGGAACAAGGAGAGAACTTTGGCGTGCAAAGCTCTTCTCCGGGCTTCCCTTATACTCACATAAATTCCTCTGCTGATAAGTGACAGAGCAAAAGGTGTAGTTGAGTGGTTGATATTGTGCCGTAGAGAATGGTTCACACACTTTTTTGACCTTGGAATCCTTTATGCAAATGCAATTAGGTAGAAGGGGCTGGTCTGGTTGGATGAGAGGCAGACACGGAGCCTTACCATCTGAGCTTCTCACCTCCCATCAGGAGCTTCTAACTGGGCTCTGGTGGGTCACTTGGACAGCGCTGCACTGAAGTTTTGTGCTCATAGAATGGCGTAGTTGATAGGCCACAGGAAGAGCAATTTCCACATCTAACCTTCAGAGAGATGCCAGGCTGGATGCATGATAATCACTTGGAGAGTTGGTCAACATTCAGATTACCAGGCTTGATTAAATCCAGTAGTGGGTCCTGGGAATCTGGATATTTAATAAGACCTTCAGGTAATTCTGAGACACAAACAAGTTTGAGACCATGGCCATAACATAGACAAAAAATCTATACCCACATTTCTGAAAGTGAGGACCCAGGACCACCTGCAGCAGAATCACCCGCGTGTCTGAGCTGTGCACATGAGGACATGGGAAGCTATGATGAGAAATGGAACATGCAGGCTACTCTGGCTGAGCTGAACCAGGGTTCGAACCTTGACTGTATGGAAAGCAAGAAGCTACTGAGTCTGAAAATATTTCCATATGGATCAAAATTCATATCCACTGTTTCTCTTACAGAGTTTCTGGACATAGGGCAGGACCAACGCCCCTTCCAGGAGACTTACCAGTGACTGAGTGCCTTGTGATCACTTTCCTCTCTCCTCTTCTCCTATCCAAGAATCCTTTAATGAGGCTTAGAGTTAGAAAAATTGGCTCAAACTGATTCATGTTCTTCCAAATCTTTTGTCTTATTCTTGGATCTCGGTCAAAAAGTGAAGCTTTTTTTCTCTACACCTGCTGAGACCGCCTTTTCCCAAGGCATGAAGATGGAAAATCTCAGATGCTTGAGGTGAAGAAAGGGCCTCAAGGTACAAGTAAACTCAGAACAGATACACACTGGTGCTGCTAATGTTTTGTTTTTTGAACACACAGGTGTTTCACCTTATAAAAACACATTTAGTATACTTGTGATTGGTACACTTTTCTGTCTACATATACTACCATAAAGTACAATAAAAATTGGTTAATATCTCAAAATATTATTGTGGCCATAATCAGTTGGTTGATCAAGAGAAACATAGACAAAGATGTAGAAAAATTCTGAATAAAAATTGCTAATGGAAATTGTCTCAGTATTGTAATTACAGGCAATTTTTCATATTCATTTATCCACATCCTTCTAATTTTATCAAGAAAATTTTAAAATCAAGAAAAACATTTTTTAAAGTTTCTATTCTAAATGACACAATCATATACAGCAAAAGAAATTTCCGAAGCGTGTTACCTGATGATGAGCGTCCCTGGGCCGCTCCGGCAGTGAATTCTGAGCATTATCTTTCATCCTAACTTTGTGCTGGTGAAGCTGACTCGCACAAGAACAATTTCCATCTCCGGACGTATCTGTACACAGTTGATGGAGCCAAAAGGAAACTTCAAAGAACTTCTAAGGAATAGAATGCTTTTCAGAGACCCTTGCAAAGTGAGAATTCTGCAAGTATTTACATAAGAAGCCACTTAACGCCGACTTGACTGATGAGTGCTTCAGTTGCAATACGGCAGCTGCGGAACAGAAAGCAAAGTGTGTTCTCCTGCATGCGCTCTCCTAAGGGTCAGCGTTATACAACGTGCATGCCAAAGGTCACATGAGGTCCCCCTAAATGGCATCTCCAAAGCCTGCTGGAGAGAAATTGGAAGCAGGCAGGATTATCTTTGGTGCGCAGCCAATTTCCCTCTCAGACCCCCCACCCGTCCCAACCCCGCCCTCCCCCCACCGCACCCAGCATCGGGCTCCTTTTCTTTTTTCCTTTCGCACCCTCAGCTGGATGACATTAAATTTGATCTTTTCAACAAATACACGTAAAGCAGCTACTCTGCGGGATTCGCTGGTAATAGTGTTACCTGAAGACAGTTTAACGTGGTCCCTGAGTCCTTTTTTGTAACGAGGAATTCTGAAAATAGAGGGGTTTTCAGACAGGCGGTAGCATGGATATTTCTGGACAGACACCAGCCGTCTCTGACCCATCGCAGTGTTGTACTGAGAGGCATGTTACTTCAGAAAGCTTTCTTCATGCCTCTCTCCTTGCTTTTATCAGTTCACCCTAATGCCAGGGACCCAAGGTTCCGGAAAACCTTCCTCTGGGGTCTCCTTTGCTAATAGGCTCAGTAAGGTGGCCTCTTGGGGCTTCAGAGTGAAAGGATAAGCACTGTCCCCTGCAGGCTCTCAGCACACCCCCACATCTGGACCCCTCTGATAACAAGTATGTGAATTTTCAAAGGCTCAGCGTGCCCCTCCTGGATTCCAGACCAAGCTGCTGCCTCCTGGTCTGCAGCCCCGTGCTGAGCATGTGAACACTATGGTCAGATGAGCTCTGTACCCCAAGCCACATTCATGCGGCCCTTCAATGTAATGAGTCCTGCCTACTGCTTGGAGCAATGGGTGCTTAACCTCTCTGCACCTCGGTTTCCTTACCTGTAAAATGGGAAGAACAACAGTGCCAGTCGTACAGCATTATTATTAAATAAGTTAAAACAGGTAAAGTGCTTAGCACAATGCTTTGCAAACAGTGCTCAATATATGTCATTTATAATAGCTGTTTAAACCCCCAAACCCATTCTTATCAGTGTTCACATGACGGACAAAAACTCCTAGTCTCACACCTTAATTAGTATTTTGTATTAGGATCCGTGCAAATGCTTTTCATAGAGGTGTCATAACTACCATTTATAAGTGCTCACCACATGCAAGGCACACTTTACATGCCCTGTCTCCTGTCATCCTTGTAACCATCTTCTGAGGTAGATACTCTTGCCCTTCCCATTTTACAGATGAGGAAACTAAGGCACAGGGAGGTTATCTGAATGCCCAAGGTTACACAGTTACTAAATGGCAGGACTGGGGTTAGAATACAGGCAGTCTGGCTCCACACTCCACCTCTTAGCCACTGTGCTAGCCCCCGTACTGCGCTGCCCACCGTGTGCCTTGGGTCAGAAGACGCAAACACACCTGTGTGGTCTGAGAGGTGTTCTAGCTGTGGCAGGTACTGATCCAAGCTTGCACTGATGGAATGTTTAATGTTTAGAGTGCTTTTAAAATTTCAAATGTTTTTAACATCCATAATCTGTAAACACTTCCCGTAATTAGGAACAAAATAATAGTATAACTTTTTAATAGCTAATATTTTTAGCAATTAATGTGTACTAGGAATGGGGCTAAGTGCTTTACATCCATTCTGTCACTTCATTTTCACAAGAACCTCAATGAGCTAGGTATTGTGACTCTACCCATTTTACAGATGGGGCTCAGAGAGGTTAAGTAGCTTGCCAGAAGCCACACAACCAGTGATAGCACCTGCCTTGTAGGGCTGTTATGGTGGTCAAATGGTATCATGCACATAAGCAAGTGCTTAGCATAGAGCCTGGTGTATTATTTGTCTTGTTCCCAGACTGTTCAATGGAATATTAGTAGAATTCTCTGTCTCGCTCTCTTAGGAAAGACCATTCTACTCAGTCAACGTAAGAAGAGATCTTTACCGGCTAAAACAACTACACCTGTTACTAGCTAACAGGAAGATTTTAAATTCAGCTGCCTATGAAAAATTCCCAGATTCATCTAAAATTCTTCTTTTAACATTTTAACTTATTCAATGAAATGTGTCTAAAACTAGGAATTTTCTGTGGGAATAAGCTATAGACAGAAACTACATCATATATTTCTTTTTTAAATTTAATTATATTATTATTACTTTAATGTCTGGTGGAAATTATGTCCCTAAATATGTCAGTTCTAACAGGACAGATGCTTTCCTGATACTTCTTTTTTTTCTCTCTCTCTTTTCACCCAAAGACTCTGGCTCCATCCTTTCCACCCACCCCCTCTCCAAGCCAACCAGACTATTATTATTGCTCCTGGTTCTTTTTTGAGATGTGACAGTAGATTCCAACATCCTTAGTAAGATCTTTGACCAAAGAGGTTATTAGAGACGCAAACCTTCATCCTTCTAATACTGACCACGGCTCACAGCGTAGCATGGATGAATAATGGGGTTTAAAGACTCCCCCGTGAGGGACGAGGATGAAGGGAAGGAGAGAATGAAGAGACTGAGCATCCTGTCTGCCACACTTCGTGTTATCCTCTCCCAGTGTGCGGAGAGCCAGAGCAGGAGAATCTGGGCTCCACTTCTTATTCTCCCTCCCAATTTCTTATGGGAACCTGTCTTCAAACTCCCAGGATGAGTAAGCACACCTCTAAGTGCCCTCTTTCTCACTACGCTTTCCTCCCCCTCACACCCTTTAACCTAAACTCTCCGTTCATTGGAGTGAATGCCTTGACATTTCTCTAGCAGAGCTGAAAGGTGCAGGTGGGAGCTATAGATGGGTTTGAATGGCCTCCTGCACAACCTGTGGGTGAGGGAGAGGTTCCCCTCTAGGGTTAGGAAGGTGGCCAACTTTGGACAGATAAGATCAACAGCAGCTTATCAGTCACACAGACCCACAGCCTAGGGCAGGAGGACACAGCACCATTCAGGGCCACACAGGGGTTACACTTGGGAAGAGAGTGTACGATCGGGGCTGTGGGGGGCGGGCTTTGAGGTATCAAGAAAGTAGGGGTGCCCCTGTTCCCACAGGAGGATGCAATGGGCTTGTTTGAATAATTTCTCGGGCTGGCAGGGAACTGAAATCTGCTACTCAGGGATAAATGGGTAGAGTCACAATACCTAGCTCATTGAGGTTCTTGTGAAAATGAAGTGACAGAATGGATGTAAAGCACTTAGCCCCATTCCTAGTACACATTAATTGCTAAAAATATTAGCTATTAAAAAGTTATGCTATTATTTTGTTCCTAACTATGAAAAGGAACTGCACCTGGTCCCCTCAATGGGAAAGGTTGTTTGGCTGGGGGGCAACTTTATCCATGAAAGCAGAGTGGGGAGGGGAATTTGCAGTTAGGCCACTCAAGGCCCTCCCAGTTTTACCAGATGTCAAGGCAGCACATAATATTAATTTTAAGCCTTACACCACAGAAGGTGGGTACAAAGGGGAGTGTGTGAAAAACAACTTTTGGCATACGCACCTAGATGAGAAGGAACACGTAAAAAAAAACTTGAGAGACGAGTCTATCATGCAAGCCCAGATGTTTCTCTTCAAAGCCAGAAATAGAGTGTGGTGTTTAAGAGCCCTCCACACAAGCAAAGCTCTGCTTTCATGTTTCCAAATACTCAAATATTACCCTGGGTTTTTTTTCCAGAATATTCCATGGACTTTTATTTGGTTTATGATAAGCCTGGGTAATTATTTGAGTGAAAATGTATTGCTAGGATTATATAAGAAAGTATAATACATGAATTGTAAAAACCCCGTATGAACCCAATGGTCACTATTTCAGGACACCAAGAACAGCAGCAAGAGCTCCCATTTTCACTGAGAATTTACTGTGTGCTCTATCTACACCATCTCTCATTTAATTCTCATGCCTGCCTTACAAGGTACATGTTCTTCTCAGAAGGAAAAAGATGATAGAGTCAGACAGTTGCTAAGTGACAGGGCAGGGATTTTAATCCAAGCCTGCGTAGAACTAAACACAATATTTTTTTAAGCTTTGATAATAATAAGTATCTAGTCTGGCAAATGAAAATAATATTGTATCTTTAACTTTATAGTAACCAGTTATTAATTTATTTAGTTATTCAGCAGACAATGTTTGTGGACAATAGCCTATCTGATAACGTGTCAGGCATTGATCCCAGCAATGAGAAGTCAAGGCTCTTAATGATTCAGAGAATAGTGTGGAAGTGTGTGGACATCCCCTGTGACTATGATGAAGTAACAGGTCTGGGTTTACTCTCCCACCTTAAACAACTAATGAACAAAATGCATAAAACAGTAGGTTTCAGACACTGGACAGCAGGCAGTGGAGCACAGGAAGTGGAGGACTTCCCTTGGAGAAGGGAAGCAGATGAGGTCAGCCCCGTGGGTGTCCCTGCTCACTGTCCCATTTCCAGGTCTGCGCACAGAGAAGGAGAACACAGACAAAGCCCGGCAGTCTCCCTGACTGGCGGAGACAGAGTTGAGAATTTGGGGAGGTCAACACCGCTAGAAGTCGCAGGGCAGAGCACCAGGGAGCAGAGAACTGCACAGAGACGGAAGAGCTGCACAGAAAGAAGTTTCTGGAGAGTTCCTGAGTTCCTTTTGAGTCTTAATGCCCAAAGCCAAAGAAAGGAACACCTGAGAGAAACAGGCAGGATAATCCCTGAGACTCACACAGGGCTGCCAGTAAGTAATTTGTGCTCCCGGCAACCAGAGTGAAAAAACCTCATAATGCACAGGACATTAAGTAAAGAACACAGAAGAAGACCCACTCCGCACTGCGCCCAAAGGCTGCTCTGGTTGCGCCTAACAAGGTTTCAAAGTAAGCCTCAAGAGGATCAAACTATTTCCAAGAAACTTAACTGTAAACCAGAAAAAAGGCTCAAGAATATTTAAAGGAATATTAAAATCTCCAGGCCGGGCGTGGTGGCTCACGCCTGTAATCCTAGCACTCTGGGAGGCCAAGGCGGGAGGATCGCTCAAGGTCAGGAGTTCAAAACCACCCTGAGCAAGTGCGAGACCCCGTTTCTACTAAAAAAATCGAAAGAAATTAATTGGTCAACTAAAAATATATAGAAAAAATTAGCCGGGTGTGGTGGCGCATGCCTGTAGTCCCAGCTACTCAGGACGCTGAGGCAGAAGGATTGCTTGAGCCCAGGAGTTTGAGGTTGCTGTGAGCTAGGCTGACGCCATGGCACTCTAGCCCGGGCAAGAGAGTGAGACTCTGTCTCAAAAAAAAAAAAATCT
>CAUYRT010052766.1:0-36660 GCA_963574885.1 Lepilemur ruficaudatus
GGGCGCAGTGGCTCACGCCTGTAATCCTAGCACTCTGGGAGGCCGAGGCGGGCGGATTGCTCAAGGTCAGGAGTTCGAAACCAGCCTGAGCAAGAGCGAGACCCCCATCTCTACTAAAAAATAGAAAGAAATTAATTGACCGACTAAAACCATATAGAAAAAATTATCCGGGCATGGTGGCACATGCCTGTAGTCCCAGCTACTCGGGAGGCTGAGGCAGAAGGATTGCTTGAGCCCAGGAGTTTGAGGTTGTTCTGAGCCAGGCTGACGCCACGGCACTCTAGCCCGGGCAACAGAGTGAGACTCTGTCTCAAAAAAAAAAAAAAAAAAAGAGCTCTTCCTGGCAAAATTATGGCTGAAGAAATGTCATACAAAATCCTTTTCCCTATGAGTAGTCTCTCAATCTCTCACAGCATTTATCAAATACCCATACAGTAACTTAGATCAGAAGTCAGCAAGCTATGGCCCACAGGACAAATCCAACCTACCACCTATTCTTGTACAGTCTGACAGCTAAGAATGATTTTTACATTTTTAAATGGTTAAAAAGAAAATTTCAACAATTGTTAAAATTATATGAAATTCAAATGTCTACATCCAAAAATAAAGGTTTTTTAGGCCGGGCGCGGTGGCTCACGCCTGTAATCCTAGCACTCTGGGAGGCCGAGGAGGGTGGATCGCTCAAGGTCAGGAGTTCGAAACCAGCCTGAGAAAGAGCGAGACCCCCGTCTCTACTAAAAATAGAAAGAAATTAATTGGTCAATTAAAAATATATAGAAAAAAATTAGCCGGGCATGGTGGCGTATGCCTGTAGTCCCAGCTACTTGGGAAGCTGAGGCAGAAGGATCGCTTGAGCCCAGGAGTTTGAGGTTGCTGTGAGCTAGGCTGACGCCACGGCACTCACTCTAGCCCGGGCAGCAGAGTGAGACTCCATCTCAAAAAAAAAAAAAAAAAAAGGCATGTTATAGGAATTCTGAGAGTTCTTTTAATTTAAGCAGAACAGGGCCAGAACAGTGAGTGGAAAGGCAAAATGCAAAGACCATGACAGGGGATCTGGAAATGGCTTCTTTTCTTCTAAGGTCAGTAAATGCATATGGGAAATTCTACATAATGATCATTAGGACCATATCTATTGCTTTCTTCCACACAGCCTGGAGCAGAAAGCCCCTGGCTCAGTGAGTGATAAAAACAAAAACGCTCCTTTTTACGTTTCCCTCAGCATCCGTAACCCTGCGTGGTGCTCCTGAGACGTGCACGCACGTGGCCCACCTTCGTAAATGTCTCATCTTTGCGTGGACTTTCCTACTCCTGCCTTGTCGTTATAGCGAGGCTGATGTGCAGGGGTCACCTTGACTCCCCCAAACCAAATTAGCCAGCAGAGCAGGTTAAAAAGCAATTACAGTAGCCCATAGGAAATCACAGTGGACTGCAAATAACACAGAAAAAACAATTACCATAATCAATACACTCTAAGCACATCAAAATGAATATTTCCACATGTCAAAATGGTTCCAGATTCAGAAAGCAACCAAACTCAACAGAAAACACATTTAGTTTTCATAATGACTCTGCACGCATCTCTGCCTGATGTCGGGTCCTTGCCTCTTTTTCTAACAAGTCTGTGGGGTTTTGCTTTGTAAAAAAAAAAAAGGATTTAAAAAATTTTAATTTTTTTCACCTGGCCTATTGCTCCACTTGGCTTTTTCATCTGATTTTCGTTTGTTTGTTTCTGGTCTCCCCTCCCTGCGTTCCCGCTGCTCCTTTCACCTCCCATAATTTATCTTGGCCTTTACTTCCCATCCACTGAGTTTACACTTTACATTAATTCAGCCTGTCTTTGATTTTACTCACTTACGGGGCTTATTCTCTTCACATTTTCAACCACTTTCCCCACAGTCTTCCTTTCACTTCAAATAATTTAGTGCTGTTCTTTTAAAATTTATACCCTACATAATGACATCCATATTAATGTCTTCTCTGTTTCCCTATTTTCTTTCTTTCTGTACTTACCCTGACTGCGCTTTCTTAGACACAACATAAAACAAAAGTCTTCCATAATTTTGATTGTTATAACTTCTGTCACATAATAATGCCTCTGATCTTCTTTGGTGATGAAAACTTTTTTCTTTTTTTTCTCCTTAGTTCCTTTTTGCATCTACGTTTACTTGAGATCCACCCCGGCCCTCTGGCAGAATTAGTGTCCAGATGAATAATCATTGCCTACGTATATCTGCTCACAGAGACTTGTTTTCTCTCTCTCTCTCTTTTTTTTAAACTTTTTTTTGGGCTGTGTTTGTAAGTTTTCAGTGCTGCTGCCTTTAACCAGGAATTTGGTGTGGCTTTCCTGTCGTAAAGTGTTCATTCCTCATCGCTGGGTTGCCTGCTGGATATGCCATAATGACTCTGAGTCAGCAATTACTTACTAAGGAGCCACAGTGTGAAAGGTTTTACCTTCTAGAGACTTCTAAGGCCTTCAGGAGGAAAGATAACACGGAATGAAGCCAGAAATTCTTCTGGCTAGTCCCCTTCCGATATCCCTCATCTCAGTGAAGAGCACACTACCAGTCAGCTGCGTACATCGGAAATGACACCTCACCCTCAAACACACCCAACCCATGAGAAAGGCCTATCAGTCCTACCTCCTAAATATCTCGTCCATCTGTCTGCCTCTCTTCATTGTCTCTGTCACCATTATGGTCCAAACTAGACGAGTGAAATAGCCTCTAAATCGACTGCCCTAGCTACTTTTGTCCTCCTAAATTTCATGTTATGTATTTTAATCAATTCTCTTCTGAAAGTATAAGTCATACAGAATTTCTGAAAATGTGCCAATAGCTCCCCACTACGTTTTGGAGAGTGTACTGGACCATCTGTGGACATCTCAGCACCATTCTCTCCCTCCTATGCCAACTCTTGGTTTTCAGGGGCTAGCAGCCTGGAAGCTGCATTCCTCGGGATGACCTTTCGGTAGCGTTCTGCTTTAGTGTAGGTACTTTGCGGATGGAGGGAAAGCGGAAAGAGAAAGAGAAAAAAAATCACGGCTCAGGTAATGTGGGCAAATACGTGGATATGAACAGATTGCTGAAATGAGCAGCGTCCGGGATCTTATAAAAATCCAGGCTGGGCTGGCCTCACAAAGAATGAATGTAGTTCAAGAACTGGAAGTCTTCAAAGCAGCTGTAGGAACTCTAAAATTTTTAGAAAAAGCTCTCAAAGAGCTTAAACAGTCTTCAGCAGAAGTAGTCTGATCCTCAGACATTACGATGACTCACCTCTTCTCTGACTCAACCGCCTGAAGCTTCTGGCTAATCATTTTACTCTACACTTTTGGGGTTTTGGTTTGGTTTGGTTTCTGCTTACTCAGTTTCTTGAGGCCTCTGTTGCCTCACTGTTCTATGACATTTTAGCTTTTGCTTTCACTCTCTTCTTATGTTCCTCCCATATTTCTAAAATTCTCGGTAAAGACAATGTGATGGGCCCAGCTGTTCACTTTCATCTCCGTTTGAATCGACTTAGCGGTATCTGTCTGAAACTTGGTTTCTTTATCTGTAAAATGAGGATAACGCTGCCTGCCCATTTTACAGAGCTGTTGTGAGAACTCAATAACTTGTGTATAACAGCTACCATGACGCCTGCCAGACATGTCAGTTCTTTCCTTTCTTTTCCCTCAAGGCGATGCATAGTTCCTTTTTCTGGATCAGTGTCATTGCAGGTACTTAACAAGTATTTACTGTATATTAATAAAAACTATACATGTATGTGTGTGCCTTTATAAATATGTACGTATACATATACATAAAGAGAGAAAGATACACATGAATACACATACACACGTACAGAGAAAGAGGGAGAAAGAAATATTTATTATATAGCCAGCAATTTGAAGTTTGGCATTCAGAAAAATAACACAGATGCAAAATAAAAACCATGAACACTTGCTATTTGAGTGTTTTGTCTTTCTTCAAATATCTGCTACTTATCATACTCTCAAACTAAAAATGGTCTCAGCTCTCCATTCCTGGGTTCCATACCAGGTTCTGCCAAAACAGTTACATAAATCATTTATAAACTTATCTGGAAGGCTCCTCTTCTATTCCTTTCCCTCATGTTTGTTCTCTGGCCAACCATCTAATCATCGAATGCTGATTTTGACAAAAGCGAACACTAAATTTATATTTGACTTGCATCAATATTTTATGAAGAGGTCACGCACAGATTTGCTGATAGAAAAAAGCACAAATGTTTTATCCGTCCTTCAATCTATCATCCAACCTATGTATATTTATAAAGCAAATATGCATAGACATTCTGGCTGTGACCTTTTTCAAAATCCAGAAATATCTGAAACCAAGCAAAACAAGAACAAATAAAAAATACCCCCAAGTACTTGATCTCTGTTACAGGGAAAACAATTGTATGGGCTAAAAATCAGACCTGGGTTTCAATTCTGCCTCTACTACTTATTATCAAGCAACTAGGAATTTCTAATCTCGAGAGGAAGCATGAGACAGATGAGAAATGCACCTTAGCAGAAAAAGTGCCGTAGACTCATAATCATGCCCTGAGGTTCCACCGTCCACTGACCGGTTACATAACTTTGGGCAAGTTGCTTAACCTACCGGTCTGCACTTGTAAAGCAAGGACATTAAAACAGAAGCTCCTTAAAGCTCCTTCCCACTCTATGCTCCACGGTATCATAAAGAAGGCATTCATTCTTGTTAAAGTTTACTCTTTTTCACAGACCTGAGCTCAGAGAACTCTCCCATTACAGCTCTTGAACTGTTAGGGACATCTACCATGCTCACGTGTTTTCCTATTCTGGTGCTGAAAAGTCTCAGCCTTTGGTTGTTGTTTGTTTGTTTGTTTTGTTTTGTTTGTTTGTTTTTAGAGACGGGAGTCTCACTAAATTGCTATTAATAGACTCGAACTCCTGGGCTCAAGCAATCCTCCCACCTCAACCTCCCTAGTAATCGGGATTGCAGGTGCAAAGTCTAGCCACCACACCAGGCTAGACTGTGGTTCTATAAACTAGGCCTTGAAAACAAAATTAAACATATGATTGTAATCATCAAAGACATAATTATCAGCAATTGTGCCCAAATAACAACTCCCACTCACAGCACTGCCTGGCCTATATTTCATTTTAATCCTCTAATAATTATTCCTATTTTATAGGTGAGAAAATCAAGATTCTTCATGGAACCTTTTAAAGTAAATAACCTACTATTTTAGGAAATATATTATTAAGACTTTCATTGCACTTTGATATGCTACCTATTAGAGAAAAGTATTCTAGACTTCCCCAAGTAAGTCAAAAGTCACTTATTACAAATAATAAATGTTATTAAAAGTCCAGCATTCAAGTTACTACAACGAACAGACAAATAATCCTTTTAAGTTTTAATCAGAATTAAAGATAGGCTGCATGTTCCCATGGACATTCCCTATCTGTAGAGTCAAGCAGCTCCTCCTCTCGCTGTTTCCATCCTAACTGCATACTGTTATCTCTAAGCTGTTATCAGACTCACATGCAAAGAATTCTAGTTCTCCTAGGGAAGAATCAGGGCTTTAGGGGAAGGGGTACAAAAACACTGATGGAGTTTCTTTTCCCCCAGAAGCTTTCACAGCAGCATGGCTAAGGCTATAAACGCATGTCAGATGAAAGCCAAATGGGGGACAAGGGAGGCTGAGGAGGGGCTAGCAGGGAAGAACTGGGAGGGGGATGAGAAGGGAAGCCCTGGCCAGCAGCACAGGGGTCAGCATCCTTCCTTGTATATTTTCGAGGCCTTTAAGTGGCAGCAGTAGCTGACTGTGTAGATTATGGGTCCAGGAAGAATAAGGGTATCATGTTAAAAAAACTTGCTCTCAACACAGGAGCCACTAGCCAGTGTTATTTTTCTGAATGCCAAGTTAATTAACTTTTAATTAAAGTTAAATAAAATTTAAAATTCAGTCCCTCTGTGGCACTAGCAACACAACATTTCAAGTGCCCACCAGACACCTGAGGCTAGTGGCTACATATCAGAAAACACAGATATAGAACATTTCCATAATTACAGCAAGTTCTATTGGACAGGATTGTTTTAGAGTCTAGATTATCTAAGAAATCAACATTTAAAACACACAAAGCTCAGTTATTACTGGAGAAATATCTATGGCATAGTGGGTTACAGCACAGGCTCTGTACTCAAACTTCCTGGACTCAAATCCTGCCTCCAAGCCTTGCTAGCTACACGACTTTGGGCACGCTAACCGCTCCATGCCTCAGTTTCCTCATCTGTAAAATGGGGATGATAATAGTGCAAACTTTAGAAAGTTTTTGTGAAGGTTAATATAGGCAAAGCACTTATAATGGTTTCCAACAGATACTAGGAACTATTTAAATGTTATCTCTTAATATCGTTAGCTTCTCATTGAAACATGCTTTTATAATCAAGCACCTATTATTGGGGAATAGATACAAACAGATTTATGTGTTTGATCCTTCCTGCACCCCGCCACCCCACCGCCTCATGCCTTTGTTGGCTAGGTTAAAACGCTGTCTTGTCATCATAAGTACGGATAAGATCGGAGTGGACTCTCTTCTTACTTGTACAACAGAATGTCAGCTGCCTGGAGTACGGGGTACGTGAGCAGACCCACGGTTCCGTCATGCTTCTGCTTGGCAGTCTTGGCCTGGAGGGGGTAAGAAGAGAGGAGGGGAAGAAATCTGACTCAAACCTAATTAAATTGCTAAATTAAGAAATTTTTAAAGCAAGCAAAGTATGATCTAAAACCACCTGTAATAACATTCTATCTTAGTTCCCTTTAGCAACTCCAGCCATCTTCTTCTGGCTGGCTTGCCTTCACGCTCCGGGATTAGGTAGAAATAAGGTGAATCCAGCTTTCTACCTGTGTCCACGCATGACGGGAGGGGCTCTCTTGGGCTCCTTTTATGATATAAAGGCACTAATCACCTTCATGAGGGTTCCATTCACATGATCTAATCACTTCCTAAAGGTCCCACCTCCTAATACCATCATCTTGGAAGTTAGGGGTTTTTTTTTTGAGACAGAGTCACACTCTGTTGCCCAGGCTAGAGTGCTATGGCGTCAGCCTAGCTCACAGCAACCTCAAACTCCTGGGCTTAAGCGATCCTCCTGTCTCAGCCTCCCCAGTAGCTGGGACTACAGGCATGCGCCACCATGCCCGGCTAGTTTTTTCTATATATTTTTAGTTGTCCAATTAATTTCTTTCTATTTTTAGTAGAGATGGGGTCTCGCTCTTGCTCAGGCTGGTTTCGAACTCCTGACCTTGAGCGATCTGCGTGCCTCGGCCTCCCAGAGTGCTGGGATTACAGGCGTGAGCCACTGCACCCGGCTGGAGGTTAGTTTTTAACATCCGAATCTGGGGTGGAGGGGGGGGGACACCAACATTCAGAGCACAGCACTGAGGCACTGTCACTTTAAAGCTCTGCCTGCTTCTTTCTGTAGCATAAGCAATGGCTTCTAAAGACCGGCTCTTGAGGAAACCCATGGTGCTGAAAATATGCTTGGAAAAAGCTTGAAATTGGAATTAGCGTTGACGTAGCTGGGGACTACCTACCCTGGGGTTATCCAATTGCAGAAATAAATGCAAGTAAAGTACTACGAATTATCCAATTTCTCTTTCTTGGTTGAACTCCTTAGAAAAAGTACAGCCTTAAATTTTTTTGTGAGTTTGAACTGTTGCCTGGACTCAACTTGTTTAAATGTTAAATAAAATATGTTGTCTCTCTTCTCCTCACAATGAAAACATTCTTTCCTTACTGCCAGTTAATTCCAGTGCGGTAGGAGGCAACGTTTGGGTTCTGTAATCCAGAATTTGTGATTGTGTATTAATTATTAATATAATGTGATAGGTTCAAAATCATTACCAAGTCTATCCAAAGGTAACTCTGATTAAGCCATACACAGATAAAAACAAATTGTTTTTATAATGAAGTTATAATAATGAAGTTTTTTAAGTTGGAAGGGATCTTGGAAAACCCCTTTGTGTTCTGTCGAATACCCTGAAGCAGAGAGGTTAAAGATGCTGTCCCAGCCATCAGTGAGCGGCAGGCCAGGGAGGAGAGTAAACTCAGCATTCCCAGAGCCTAACACAAAAATAAACAGGACGGGAAAAACAGCTGCCTTTCTGTTTATCAATCAGATCACTGGCATTTACCTTCCACTGGTGTAAATGTTGTAATCGAGGTAATCTGACCATGCAGGAAAGGATCCAACTTAATTGCGTGTGTTCCGATACCTAAAGAAATAAAACAGAACATTAACAGAGGTGGTGATCGTTTTCTTGCATATAAGAAAAAACTAAACGGACAAGTATTATGTTACTTTAAATGGCTGAAAATACCCCAAAATCAAGGTTATTAAAAGAAAGACAGGTAAAGGGGACTTAGCTCTGATTCATGATGCAGACTCTAAGAAGAAGAAATCATAAAAGCCAATGATATGATTACTAATCTAGGTGTTTCAATCCTCTCCAAAACATCCCTAACAGGTGGGTGACCAGACTCTGCTTCAACATCTTCAAACACAAGGGTTTCTTTATGTCCTGAGGAATCTAGTCCGTCTTTAAAAAGCCAACCTTGGCCAGGCACTATGGCTCGTGCCTGTAATCCCAGTGCTTTGGAGGCCAAGCTGGGAGCATTGCTTGAGGATGGGAGTTTGAGACCAGCCTGGGCAACATAGTGAGACGTCGTCTCTACAAAAAATTTTAAAAATTAGCCAGGTGTGATGACACACCTGTAGTACCAGTGACTTGGGAGGCTGAGGTGGGAGAATCCCTTGAGCCCAGGAACGCAAGATTGCAGTGAGCTATGCACTCCAGCCTGGGCAACAGAGCAAGAGAGCCTGTCTCTAAAAACATTAAATACATGAAAATTTAAAAGTAAGTAAATAAATATTTTTTTAAAAGCCAAGCTTATTAAGGAGACACATATACACATACACAAACATACACACACTGGTTCTAAGTCCTCTCTGCATAACTTCTAAATATAGAAAAGCAGCTATAACACCTCACATGTAAATGGTAGAGAAAAGTACTAGACTTAAAATTAAAGATTGAGCTCTTCAGATCTAGAGTGATTTGAAAGTTAGAAATCACTTGATCATCTCATCATCCAAAAGAATATGTTTATAGTTTCTAGTTCTGCCGCTTCCTTTCTTTTCTTCTTTATAAGAAGCGGTCTAGTCAACAAAAAAATAGAAACTTTCCCAAATTTGTTTTTGTTTTAACACAATTTAATCAAGTAAACAAACCTGGCAGCAACTGGGATGATTCACGGGCCCAGGCCATGCTCTGATGACCTGGAATGTAAGTCCTATGCATCTCATTTCTGCACCCCGGGCATTCCATTGATAGTGGCTTTTTTGTGTCCATATGATTTCCTTGAAAAGCAGAGCCTGTTGCCAACTCTGAAAAGTGGCCCCAAATGTGTTCTCTGTGGGTTTTGCAAAAGGAACATAAAGGAACGGAGCTGAATCAGCCGGGGCCTATTTTACTAGCAAGGAATTGCCATCTGGTGTAAGACAGTTTCTTATTTTTCCCCTGAAGTTATACAGAGGGAAGAGTTGTTTTTCACATGTTTGACAAGGAATCACTTTTAAAGTTTCGCAAGTCCCTGGGCTGAATCTGTCATCTTTCTTCCAAGAAGCATTTGGGTTTCATTGAGGGCAGTAACTCTGACAGCACTGTCCATGCAAATTGCTAACTGCTGCTGTAAACAGCTATCAGACAAAACCAGCAACCCTGGATGCAGGCAAGCGGATCAGAGTTACTTCCAGTCATCAAGAAAAACACATTCCCATTAGAACTAATAAAATAAGAATTTTTTTTTTTTGGCATGAATACATAGTAGAGAATTTTTTTCCTTCTTTACTGAATTGGGGGAGAGGAATGAAAACAGAAAATAACCATGGACATGTGGAGAGAGACAAGATGACGCCTCTTCAACTCTGGCTCAACTGCTTAGCTTTGGTGATATGCAAAAATCTACCGCCATGATTTCATGAAATCAAGTATTTTCCTTGGAGTGGCTTTTTATTTGGACATATGGAATGAAACTTAGTTAATATTCTGCAGAGATCTTCCTGGTGTTTCCCAAACAGGGAGCACACAATTAATTCAAATCATCCTCATAACAGAAAAAGTAGGTAAAAGGTCAATGACAATTATATTTTCATAATTCTTCTTTAATAATTATATAAAAAGGGTGGTGCACTCAGGATTTGGTTCTCTTTCTTCATTCATATTCATGACAACTGCTTGGAAAGTTTCAGATGTCTACTTGGAGGGGAAAAGTAAAAACGGTGTCTTCAATGTAATATTTTCTGACTTATGTTGTGAAACCACAAACAGACTGCATAACCTGTTTTAGCCACAGAAAAACAAAGGCACGGAACAACAAAGTGGCACGTTGACTATCCACAGACAAGTCGGCGGTGATGAGTGGAAGAGAAGCGAAGATTTCTGACTCTCTACCTGCAACAGGTAAAGACGTGTGCACTCTTCAGTTACGACAGTTTGGCCTATCTTGTTCACTGCTGTACAAGATAGCCCGGTACGCTGTACGTGCTCAACAAATATTTGTTGAATGTATGAACAATACTAAAGCCTTCAGAAAGAACAGGACAGTTAGATTTGGCAACTGACTTGTTAGTAATCCAGGCAAAAGCAGTTTCAGAGGAGTGATGGGGATGAAAGCTCAATGACAGTGGGCTGAAGAGTGAGACTAGGAGGCGGGATATTAAGACAGATACGCAGGACGCATAGCAGAGCAGTTAAGAGTTCTGTCTTTGGAGGCAGGTTCCCCGGGTCTGAACGCCAGTTCTACCACTTATTACCTGGGGGACCCTGAGTAAGTGACTTAACTCTCTCAGTGCCTCAGTTTTGTCATCTATAAAAGGAAGTTAACAATAACACCCACCCAACAGTGCTTAACACAAAACAGTACCTTGCACATAATAAGTACTCAGTACATGGAGGTTATTATTATTATGGTAATAATTTTTAGAAATACTTTTTAAGATAATTGTATATTCACATATAATTATAAGAAAAATAATACAGAGAAATCCTATACATCTTTCACCCAGTTTCCCTCAAAGGCAACATCTTGCATAACTATAATTTAATTATCACAACCAGGAAACTGAATTTGATACGATCCATCCACCCTATTTCGTTTTCACTAGTTTTACATGTACTAATTGTGTATTTAGTGCTGTGCACTTTTATCACGTGTGTAAGGCATTTATTTTTTAAGGAAGGATCGAGATGGGATAACTGGTAGGGGACAGAGAGCAAAAATTTTGTTTTGGTTTTTAAGCTGGGATAGGACTACTGTCTATGCACTGTCTCCTCTGTCTCTGTACCGAACAGACAGAGGAGAGCCACTGGAGATTCAGGAAAGGGGATAATTTGAAGAACAACATTCCTGAAGAAAAGGAATGATACCCAACTGGGTAAAAGAATGGATGATTAAAACACCTTCCACTGAAACAGGATGGGGGGAAATAAATGCAGATGAGGATATATCTTGTGAGCCAGGAGTGGGACAAGAAAGTTTTAGAGGAATTCACATCTAAGGGGCTCTGTTACCTCTGAAAGCAGGTGGCAAGGTCATTAGAAATAGATGGGGTAAGAAATATACTCATCAGAATTACTGGGTTTGACAGCAAGGAATAAAAGATCTTCTGGAATGGAGTTACATAAACCTTGATGTTTTGTGGATATTTTTCTGAATGAAAGAGGACAAATGATATATAAAGTATACTTTTGGGGAAACTGAGATTCTTCACAGTAGACTAAATTGTCTCCCTCAGCAGTAATAGGCACATTTTAGAATTTCCAGAAAAAATTAAATCAGTTGACTGCATTTTTAATTTCCTCTAGTCATTAATTATTAACCCTTAATTATTAAAGGTTTTTAATAGGATCCCCAAAGTACTAAACACAAAAAAAAGTTGATAAATTAAACTACATTAAAATTAAGAACTTTTCTTTATCAAACACAACCACTTAAAAGAATGATAAGAACAAATACCAGATTTTAACAATCCATTCATGAATTGACGGGCACTTGGGTTGTTTCCATGACCTAGCAATAGTGAATTGTGCTGCCATAAACATTCGGGTGCAGATGTCTTTATCATAGAATGTCCTGTGCTCTTTTGGATAGATGCCTAATAATGCTATTGCTGGATCAAATGGTAAATCTAATTTTAGCTCTTTGAAGAGTCTCCAAATTCTTTCCACAAAGGTTGCACCAATTTGCAGTCCCACCAGATGTCAATATCTTATATAATATTATGACTAAACTTCTTCAACAAGTACTGTTAGATTTATGCCTAGATATTATGACATATATGTTGCTTTTGAAAATAGAACCGCTGTTATTACTTCTAATAATTAATTGTTACTATTCTATAGGATTATTGTTGATATTCTTAATATTGAATTTAAATCAGAATTTGATAGGAACTGACCTGTCAAATCAGAACCTGCATTTTAAAAAGATTCTCAGGTAATTTACAGTTATGCTGAAGTTTGAGAAAACTCAGTAAAATTTTAAAACTCCCCAGGTGATTCTAATGGTCAGACAAATTTGAAAAGCATTACTTTAGGTATACTTAACTTTTACTTAATTGGCTTCTTTTGATTTCTCTTACACTAGATATTTTATATCTGATGTTCTTCTGCCTGAACCCTCTCCCCCTCTGGCTCTCTGTGGACGCTCTCACCTTGCTGACTCAATCCATCTTTCAGATAGGAGTTTCTACTGGGATACTATGCTTAATTTTGTAGATTACTTCAGAGTTTTTACTGCTGTTTGTTTTCCTATCAGTGCATATTTTCTTTAACTGTCATCACAATTGATCACGATTATTGCTTTTTTATTTTTATTATATACTCAATCTTTAATTACGAATTGAATAGAAAAACAAATAAAATAATATGCCAGAAAATTATGATTTAATAATGTTAAGTTTGCCATATTTTCTTAACTTTTTACTTTTGTTTTTAAAACAAGATACAGCAGAAGCATTTTTCCCACAACCCAAGGTTTTTTCTCCATTCTTTCACAAAAGTGACTGCTGTTCTGATATTTGTTTGTATCTTTCCCCTTCATATTCATGCATTTTTAATACTTATGTTAAATGATATACAGTAGTGATTTTTAAATTTATGCAATAGTTACTGCTTATATAACTTGCTACTTTTTTTTTTCATTCAACGTAATAATAATGACATTTACCAGTGTCAATACATGTAGTTCCATTAAAACTGCTGTATGGGAATCCATTGTATGAATGCACCATAATTCATCCATTTCTCTACTGACAAGCGTATTTATTATTGGTTATTACATGTAATACTGCAATAAGATTCTTTAAACATACTTGTATATGTGTTCACATGTATGTACATGTGCATACATATGAATTGTTCTATAGTAAATACACAAAAAAGGGAGTCTCTCTTCTATAGAATTCCTGCGTCTTCAACTTGCTAAAAATTATAAGAAATTGTTCTTCAAAATCTTGTAGGTATTAAAACTCCAATAATGACCACTTGAAAGTACTTCCCCATATTCTTGCCAATATTACTGATACTGGACTTTATGTTTATGCATATTTATGGATTTAAAATTATATCTCATTGTTGGATTGATTTACATTTGCCTGATTACTCACAAGAGTGAACATTTTAATATGCTCTGTCCGTTCAGTTTTCTTTATTTGTGACTTGCCTGTTCAAATGCTTTGCTCCATTTTCTATTGGACTACTTGTTTTTTTCTTATTGATTTAAGAAAAATTTTTATATGTTTTCAATATAAGTTGTGAATATAGGTATGGGAAATAATTTCTCCCTATAAGTGGCTTATCTTTAAGCATATTTTTGTTGGTTTTTGTCACAGAGAAGTTATAGTTTTGATGTAACAAATTTATAAATCTTTTCTTTGTGTATTATAGCTTTTGTTTCTTATTAAAATATTTTCATATTCTAATAATATAAATTATGCATGTTCTTATTAATACTTTTCACATTTAGGTTTGAATCTATTAGGAAATATTTTTGTATACTTTGTGAGAGAAAAATCAACTATATATTTTCTTATGTCTATAGAGTCTATTTTACCAATTCCATTAACTGAATTACCAATTATTTCCTTTGTTATATTTGGTGTTATTTAAATCCTCTGCCAAGTTCCCTATATAAATATGGGTCTATTTCTAGGAGTTCCATTTCATTTCATTGGACTACTTGCTATGCCTGTGCTAAGATCTTATTATGCTATATATAGTGGAGTATCTCTAGGATATGTCTTTACTCTCTCCTTCCATCTTGCATACACCATCTCTTAAAATTCATCCTTCAATTTTGAGTAGATTATTCCATGTGAATTTTAGATTTATTTTTCATAATATACCCTGTTAGAGACTTGACTTCCAGGAAATTAATAATGCTATAATATTTATCCTTTTCATACAAGAACAGCTTTCTATTTATTTAGGTCATTTTTTGGCCTTTCAGATATATTTTGTGTGATTATATTACTTGGATATATTTTGTTTGATATATTCCTATCTGTAGGAATAGGAACTATAAGAGGCACTGTAAAGAATTGTTGCTTTTGAAATGGGATCTCTTTTTATTGTGTTTTAGGGTAAGTAGCTGCTGCATAGCAATACTATGATATTTGTATATCAATCTTATAACCAACCTCTGACGAGATTCTTTTTAGTTCTAAAAATCATCACTAAATTCAACTGATTACCTGCAAAAAAAAATAAAAATTTTATTTCTTCCTTTCCATTCCTTATAACTTTAATCTTTGGGTTAATAAGGACCCTTGGCACAATTTTAAATAGATTGGATAATAGTATGCATTTTTCTAAATCACTGACTTCAGAGGGTGTTGCTAAATTTTATACCATAATATGAATTTTTTGTAGTGTTTTAGTAAATTCCCATCATACGATCAAGAAAATTCCACCTATAGTTCATATTCTAAGATGTGTAAAATCACAAGTGGGAGTCAAATTTTAGGCAATATTTCCATTGCAATTATTAGAATGATTATATTATTTTTTTCTCTTTAGTTAATGTGGTTAGTCCCAGTTACAGATTTTCTTTTCAAAATTTTACATTTAATAATAAAATATTTAAAATATTCAGAAAGCACCAAAATAATAACATTAACAAATAGTATATTTTGCCATGTCTTAAGCATCCTTTTCCTCTTGTTTTTCCCCAGTTCTGAATTTGTTGTATGTCAATTGCCAGTGCATTTTATACTTTCACCTGATATATGTGCCCATAAACAATATGTTTATTTACATAAAGTGTGTACTTTGTGTGTCCTGTTCTGACCTGCCTTTTTCCCTTCAATATTCTATTGTATTTGTCTTTCTTTTTTTCCTATTTCAAGCAGTATTGCAATATTCTAGTGTAAGTTACCTTATTCATGTTTATAAGTTTCTTCACAAGAATATATTTCTGGATACAGAATTTCAGTGTCATGGATTATGGACATCTTCAATTTTAACAAGTACTGACTTTATATTCTTCAAAGTGGTTGTTGTTAACAGATTTAAGTTTTGCCAATCTAATGTCTGTGAAATATTATCTCCTTTTAATTTGCATTCTCTGATTTCTGTGTGACGCCAATAGCAAGCCTTTGTCCTGCAAATGCATGGGAGGACTAACCTTTGGTTTTAAATGGTAAGGAGAGATTTTTGCTTTCTCTGTGCCCTGAGTATTTCTTAGTTTATGGTCATTTTCATTCAATATGGAACTTGAAATATTTTTAAAAACTTCATTTAGCATTTTTAATTTTTTCAGTGGGCAAGTTGCCCACACTTCCAGAAATGGAACTAATTATTTTTTGCCTCTCTCACTAAACTGTAATCTCTGCCCAAAAAAGTGTCTATGTCTGCATTGTTCATCATTCTATCTAGCACCCAGCACTGTTCCTAGCATATAATAAGTGATCAATAAATATTTGATGAAAAAATTAAATCAATGAATGAGGAAGTATAGCATGGGAAGAAATAAAGTCTGAAATTGTTGAATGAGAATTATTGGGCAAAGCAGTTTAACTTTAACAAAAGTAATTTCCAATAAAAAATTGTTAGGCTTTATGTCAATAATTTCTACTACTTCCTAGTGAGTTAATTTAGCTTTCATGGAGAGTCTTAGCATGACATGGAATAAGTATACCTTATTTACATAGAAGGTCAAAGTTTAAGTCCTACTTCTGACATTCTCCATGTCTGTAATCTTGACTGGTTCTTTAATATTTCTGGGTCTCAGTTTCTTAATTTCTAAAATTTAAACCTCAAGATGTCACAAATTTCACATTAAATAATAAACATTATGATAATAGGCAACTTTTACAAAAAAAATGTAATGGGTATTGTTGTAATATCTGAAAAAATAACAGTATCTTAGCAGATTTTTACAACTTGCATTCAGGTCATTTCTACCATAAATCTTAATGAGAAAATGAGATTCCTAAATGTTGTTTTCCCCTTAGAAAATCATGAGTAATTACCACTATTTCTCTTTTGTGGAAACATCATATTATTTTCATTGATTTTTCATTTAAAGCTATTTTAAAGTAATTTTGTAAGTACAGATATAAAAGTTTGCTATTCTGTAGCACTGATAGAATTTCTATATATGACAAATTAACTAAATGGGAAATAATAGGTTCTCAATGTAAGTGATTTATCTTTTTCTCTGAAATAAGAGGGTGAGAAACTGATACTTAATTTATAGCAAAAGGAAAAGATTATAGGATACACACTGGCTAATGTTTCAGTCAGGAAAAATTATAAGTTGGAAAAAGCAGCAATAATTTTTTTAAAATTCTAGTATATGTAAAATGACTACATGATATCAAAAGATTCCTATGAGGAATTTGCTTCTTGCTCAGGGATGAGACAGAGAGCCTGGGGGTATGAAAGTTCAGAATAAAATATGGTATAATAAGGAAAGAATAAGGTCAGTGCCAAAGAGAGGTATGTTTAAATGCCTTGGGGATTAAAAGGTCCACAGACCAGGGCTTGAGCTTGAACATAGGTGGTGTCCAAAAAGTCATTCTAGATGTATAGCTATGTAGGTTACAATTAATAGGTTTGAAATCACCCTTTATAATATTAATAAATGGCCATAAGGTGGGAGTTGTGGTAGGGGCCTGAACTCTGCAAAGGTATAGGCATAGTTAAAAAAAAATGTGTATATATATATGTGTGTGAGTGTGTGTGTGTGTGCGTGCATATATGTGTGTATGTGTGTCTGTGCATGTGTTTGTATTTAAAAAAAACAGCCATTGTTCCCTAGCTTGCTTTCCTATAATTACTACTCAGAAGTCACATAGCTGATGGTCATGAAGATTCTTAGCTTTCTTAATTGTTTCCATAAATAAAACCACCCTTGTGAAACCTAAGGCTGGTCTTTGAGACATCTTCCAGACCCTGCATTCTGGTGGACCAACTGACCCAACCAGATCAGTGGTGCATATCAAGGAACTAACACAACTGGTCTTGCATTGACTAAGCACAAGAAGGCAATTTCTGCTTCCTGACTTTATGAGTTCATCCCCAGCCAATCATCAGACCCAATTAACTAGCTCTTTGCCTGCCAAACTACCTTTATTATTTTAAAATTTTAATGATTATGGGTACATAATAGTTGTTTATCTTTATAGGGTACATGTGATGTTTTGATACAGGCATACAATGCAAATTAATCAAATCAGGGTGATTGGGGTATCCATCACCTCAGGCATTTAACACTTCTTTGTGTTAGGAGCATCCCAATTCTACTCTTTTAGGTGTTTCAAAGTATATCCTAACTTGTTAATTACTTTCATCACTTTGGTGTACTATCAAATATTGTTCATTCTGTCTATCTAACTGTATTTTTGTACCCACTAACTGTCCCCATATTCTTTCCCACACCCCACTACTCTTCCCAGCCTCTGGTAGCCATCATTCTACTCTCAGTCCCCATGAGATCAATTGTTTTTAATATTTGTCTTCCACATATAAGTGAGAACATGCGAGATTTGTCTTTCTGTGCATGGCTTATTTCACTTAGTGTTCTCCAGTTCCATGTTCTTGCAAATTGCAGGATTCCATTTTTTTGTGTGGCTATATAAAATTCCATTGTGTATATGTACCACAGTTTCTTTCTATTCATCCATTGATGGACACCTAAGTTGATTCCAAATATTGGCTATTGTCAATAGTGCTGCAATAAGCATGGACAAGCAAATATCTTTTTGATATACTGATTTCCCTTCTTTGTATATATACCCAGCAGTGGGATTGCTGAGTGATATGGTAGTTCTATTTTCAGTTTTTTTAGGAACCTCCATACTGTTTTCCATAGTTGTTGCACTAATTTACATTCCCACGAACACTGCCAAACTATCTTTGAAAACCCTGGTTTCCAAATTCTCGGGGAGACGGATTTGAGAAATTCCTCCCATCTCCTAGCATGGTGCCCTGCAATATTAAACTCTTTTTCCACGGTAACCTCTGCTGTCTCAGTGTACTTGCTTCCTCTTGAAGAATGAACCTGATTGGGCTGCAACAGGTTGAGAAAAAAGGTTTTTTGTGGCTCTAATTATGATGAGAAGAGTAGGTACCTAGAGGGAGCAGTGACATTTTAGGGTGACGAGGCAAGAGTAAAGTTTAGGATTCTGACCATATTTTGACAATCAGCCATTTAATGGCTTGAAGTAAAGAAAACTAGTAGTAATACTGTAAAGTAAGGTTGAGAACATATTGTGGGGACTTAAAGAAGGGAGGTTTTTTAGCTTTTTGAATTTGGAAGTGGTAAAATGTGAACTGAAATTTAGGAAATTTAATTTGGCTATTGTCAGGAGGATAAGTTAAATGGCTCAGAGTAGGCCAAGCAAAACATATTAATAATAAGGTTCTCCTCTAGGGTACTAGCACAGAAAACCAACAGAGTAGATGGGAGAGACATGACAGAGAGAGAAACTACAAAAGTTGGCAACTGACTGATTTTCAGGATGAGGGAGGAGGAGATGCCAAAGATAATTATAAGGTTTCCAGAGGGAAGAATGATAACAGGTAAATGGAAATGGGACTGTCAAAAAGATGAGCTGCCTTTGGGCAAGGAACACTGGGTGCTGTTTTGATTAGAGCTTAGATAAATCGAAATGCCACAAAGTGTAGAAATCATGGTTTGGACTTGTGTTACAAGTGTCAAAAGTTACCCATCTGAGTCTTCCCTCCATTAGTAGCTCCATTTTTAAAAGTGTGTAGGTAGGACATAACACTCTACAAAAACAGCTCTGGGAAACTTAATAGCCCTAAGCCATAAGATTCTCAACTTAGCCTAAATCACCATGAGTCCTTCTAATTCACCAAATTCATATCAAATCAGTTCAGACTGAAAGCAGGAAGGCTGCACAGAGTACAGCGCAAGGCAAACAAAAACGCACATTCTGCTCAAGCCGTCTTAATCCTTTGTTTCTCATATTATCCCAACAAGTGTTAAGATACTTTTATATAGTTGTTGTCACCCCACTTGTGGTTGTCCTTAGATGTAATCATGGAAAACATTGAACAGAAGTAATCTGAGACATTTTAAGCTAATAGTTTATAAGCTTGCCCATCGACAACCAAAATATCTTATTTTAAATAGGGATGGTAATGGTGTTACTACCTTTTCCATTAAATGGTGTATAATTACAGCTACCTTGTCACATAAACCAACAGAAAACAGCTGTGAAAAAACTCAGGACTGCCTAAGGAACACTTTTCTTTGTGGGGAAAGAAAGATAGATATATAGATATAGATATACCCACACACACACATATATGATTTCCTTGTAGCAAATCCAAGGTAGGTTGAAATATTGAGTCTAACAGCAAGCTGCTGTTATGTAGGCAATGTGGAAAGAAATGGGATCTCATTACATTAACTGCAGGTGGTAAAGAAATACTGTTCGTGAATTACTAGTTCCTCCTAAGATAATTGAAAACGCAGAAGCATATCCTTAGAATTTAATTTATTCACTTAAAACATATCCAGGGTTGGTTCACCCAGGGGAAACAAAAAATATAGAGCAAAATTCTTCTTCCTAAGCAGCAATGTTCTCAGCATTCACCAAGACAGCTACCTATCATACAATTTTCTCTCTCCCAAAGTTAAGGAATATTTTATCCAATGGGTTAATTAAAACAAAGTTTCCCTCTCCTTGGCCAATTTTTTTTCTACCCTTTACCTATCATCTATATATTTAACTTGAACATTTGTGCCCCTATTTCTCTGCTTCCCCTATAATTTTGTATTAATTAAAAGTTCATGCAGTATACATTCCAAATTCTTCAGGAATGCCCTGTGCCTCCCTTCATACATCATATTACAACACTTGTATCACTCAAAAGTATAGAGGGAATTAAAAGTATAAAAGTAGAGAGGGAATCAATATTTCCAAGTCACATGCCTACAGCTTGGACAGCTACCATTCAGGTGATCAGTGACACCTGTTAAGGTTGTTGGGCAAGTATATCCTCTACAACAGAGAGGATGTGACATCATTAAATAGCAAGGTCCTTCATGAGATTGTATTTGAAGGCTTAACACAGAACATGTCAGGACAACTGTGTTTTTTCCAATAGCAATTCTATATTTTTATTAAGGAAACATTCAAGAATTTCTTGAGACCACTGCTTAATATAATAAATTTAAAAAAATAGCTTCCCCCTTTTCTACCTTCAACACTATAGAATAGCAGTTTAAGACAATAAGGCACTCAGGCTAGACAGATAAACACACACATACACAGAAGTTGTCCCAGATATAGCAAGTAAATAGCAATAGACATCCTACAGAATACTATGGGGAAAGCAACTCTCATTGGCAATAAAATTTATTTTTAAAAAAGCAATAGTTAAAATGAACTTTGAATAAAGTTCATGAGCCAGGCATGGGAGTAAAAGCCCTGATACACAAGTACAGTGTTCCGTGTAAACTGTCAGTGGCCAGGGACAGCATAGGACAAGAACAATATCCAGAACACATAGCCATCTGAGAAGAAGAGCCCAGACGAAAATGGAGAAGAATCTTTGTTATGTCAGGACTTCTCCGAAAGCATCAGAATTGATATCAGAACATGCAGTATCATGGTTGTTCTGAGAGCACATGCTCATAATAACTGAATATTAAAATGTGGAAAGATCTCATCATAACACAGGTTGTGCCATGCTAATATAACTCTATATTTTTCTTAAAATATCTACAATTAATAAAAGGAAAATACTTTATGCTTGTCATAGGTATCTGGACTGGGTGGCCCCCGGAAGTCCATTGCAGTAAAGATTCTTGTGTTGAGATTAGATATATTAGGTAAATTACACTATTCAAATGTGAAATCCCAAAGGCATCTTTTTTAGGGTTCACATGTCTCTAAAAAATGCTAAACATATGCTTCATAATATTGAATGTACAGCTTTTAAATACTGGTAAAGAAGTTGTCTTTTTGGAACAATTACATTTCTGCCTGCTGCTATTCACAAATGTTTAAACACTTTCAACATTCCTCAGAAGTCTGGCACCCCAAATGGAAATTCATGTTCCATATGTGGGTATGACTGAAGAAGTTCAATTGCTATAGCCCATGATTACCTTTATACCTCAGGCCACTTATTCTTTATATTCCACATCCTGAAGCAAATATGCATTTGGAGAAACATGTTCTTTATTTTTGACACAGCTGATAGGAAAGAATCGAGCAAGGCATGGGTAAAAGAGATTTGTTGTTGCAGGAAATGCCTTTTGTAAACAAAATTATTGGTACTGAAAAGGCCTCAGGCTGAGACCCAGGCTCCAAGGAGAACTAGGGAGGGCCATGGGCTCAGGCCAGAGCCCCTGGAGGGCTGAATTTGTAAAGTCCCTACTGGTAAATGCAGATAGTAAGAATGTGTACAAGGAGCAGCTGGCCATAGGAAGGGTAAAAATCTATTAAAAATATATAAGCCAATTCTTAGAATAGGAATCAGGTGTTTGAAAGGATGAAGAAAGCCAAAGGGATTGGCAGTAGTAAGAAGTGCAAGAGGTATATCCACAGTAGAGATCGAGTTTGTAACTGTTACTTCCCAGCTGGACAACATGTCACGTGGTTTCTCTCAGTTTCATCACCTATTAAATGGAGTTGAAAACTCATGGGGTTGCTGGAAGAATCAAATGAGGCAGCATTTGTGAAATTGGTTTGCAAATTAATAAGCTGTGTACATTGTGCATTTATCTTTAGGAAAGTGCAAATTTCTTCATGGAGATGAAAGAATTTATGCCCCAAATGTAACATTACTTGTTATCTTTCTGAGGGAAAGACAGCTGATTCAATTTCTTTTTAAATCAAGCTTTTCTTTTGAGATAATAGTGGATTTACACACAGTTGTAAGAAATAATGCCAGTAAATACCATGTGCCCTTTATTCAGTTTCTCCCAAAGGTAACATCTCTCAAAACTAAAGCACAACATAGCTACGAGTATACAGGCAATGATATGTTCAAGACACAAACGAGTTCCATCACCCCAAGGTGATCCTTGGTGTTGCTCTTTTGTATCCAGATATACCTCCTTCCTCATAACGCCCTGTCTCCTTCCACTCCCTACCCCTGGCAATCATTAATAGGTTCTCTGTTTCTGTAATTTGTCAGTTAAAGATCTTTTATAAAAGGAATCTGGGATTGGTGTTTTTCCTTCCACATAGTTCTCTGGAGATTCATCCAAGTCGTTGTATGTATCAATAGTTCACTACTTTTTATTTCGGAGTAGTGTTCCCTGATACGGACCTACCACAGTTGTTTAACCATTGATGTGGTGAAGCACGACCAGGTGGTTTCTGGTTTGGGGTTTTTATCAATAAAGCTGCTATGACTATTCAGGTATAGGTTTTTATATGACATAATTTTTCATTTCTATGGGATACATGCCCAAGAGTACAAATGCTGGATGATGTGATAGTTATATGTTCACTTTTACAAAACAAAACAAAGCAAAACTGTCAATTATTTTCCAGAGTGACTACCATTTTGTATTCCCACCAGCACAGTACAAGTGATTGACTTTCATTGTATCCTTGCCAATATTTAGGGTTGTCACTATTTTTTATTTTAGGCCATTCTGATACCTGTGTAGTTAAACCTCATTGCAGTTTTACATTGTATTTCCTACACGTATTTTTCTAAAAATTTATGGTTTTAAGTTTTACATTTCAGTCCATGTTCCATTTTGATTACATTTTTTGTATGAGATTTGAGACTTAGGTTGAAGTTCATATTTTTTGCCTATAAATATCCAGTTTTTCAAGCACCAGTTCTTATAAACACTGGTTGATTCATTGAATTCCTTCTGCACCTTTGTCAAAAATCAGTTGGCCATACTTATACAGAGCTATTTCTGGATTCTCTGTTCCATTCCATTGATCTATGTATCTATTTCTCCGCTAATATGGCACTGTCTTATTTATGGTAGCTCTATGACATGCCTTAATATCAAATAGAGTAATTCCTTCTATATAACACTTCCTTTTTAAGATTGTTTTACCTATTCTATGGCCTATGTCTTTTCACATAAATTTTAGGATAAATTTGTCTATGTCTAGAAAATTATCTTAATGGATTTTGATGGGAATTGCTTTACACCTATGCATCAATTTGGGATGAATTGACTTCTTAACTAAGTTTAGTCTTTCAATCCATGAACATTGAATGTCTCTCCATTTGGGTAGGTCTTCTTTTTCATCAGCAGTTTATAATTTTCAGCATACTGGATTATATACCTTGTTTTAAAAATTTATGTCTGAGGTATCTGAAATATATGATTTTCTTTTGGGTAGTTACAAATTAGAAATAATTGTGGTTTTCATTTTGGATTCAACATGTTAGTTGTTATTGCATAGAAATAAAATCGATTTTTATGTATTGATCTTGTATCATCTGACTTTGCTGAACTAATCAATTCTAAGAGGGTTTTTGCAGTTTCTGCAGAATTTTCTATGTAGACAATTATGTCATCCACAAATAGGGGAAGTTTTATTTATTCCTTTTGAATTGATATGCTTTTTATTTCTTTTTTGCTTCATTACAAAGGCAGAACCTCTAGTATTATGTTGAATAAAAGTGATGAGAGCGTATATTCTTCTTTTTGCCCAATCACAGAGTGAAGTATTTAGTCTTTCACTATTATGTATGATGTAGCCATAGGCTTTTTGTAGATGCTCTTTATAAATCTGAGGAAGTTTCATTGTATTCCTAGTTTGTAGAGACTTTGTGTTATAAATGAGTGTTGGGTTTTGACAAATAATTTTTCTGTATCAATTGATATGAACATATGATTTTTTCTTTAGCCTGCCGATAAGGCAGTTTATACTGATCAACTTGCTAATGTGAACTAGCTTTGCATACCTGGAATAAATCTACTTGGTTATGGTACATAATTCTTTCTATATTTTACTAGATTCAATTTGCTAATATTTTGGTGAGAACTTTTAGCACCTAAGTTCATGATAGATAGTGGTCTCTAGTTTTCCTTTTCTGTAATGTCTTTGTATAGTTTTGATAACAGGGTAGTAATATCCTCATAAAATAAGTTGTAAAGTTTCCCCTCCTCTTTAGTTTAGTTTTCTGGAAGAGATTATGGAAAATTGGAATTAATCTTTTTTAAATGTTTTGTGAAATTCTCCATTGAACCATCTGGGCCTAGAGGTTTCTTTCTTAGGAAATTTTCAATAATAAAGTCATTTTTTAATGGCTATGAGATGATTCAAGTTGCCTATTTCATCTTTATTGAGTTTTGGTAGTTTGTGTTTTTTGAGGAAATAGTGCATTTCTTCTAGGTTAACAAATTTATGAGCATAACATTGTTTCTAGTATTCCTTGATCGTTTTGATGGCTATAAGATCTGTTATGATATTCTTTGTTTAATTCCTCATATTAATCATTTTTGTCTTCTCTCTGTTTATATTGCTCAGTTGCATGAGAGGCTTATCAATTTCATTGATTTTTTTTTTGAAGAACCCACTTTTTGTTTACTTTGAATTTCTCTACTTTTTTCCTACTTTCAATTTCATTGCTTTTTGCTCTCATCTTTACTGTTTCCTTTCTCCAGTTTGCCTTGGGTTTAGTTTGCTCTTCTTCTTCTAATTGCTTTAAATAGGATCTTAAATTGTTTCCTTTTTTCTGATATAAGCATGCAGTGCTATAAATCTCCCTCTTGGCAGCTTTGGATACATCCTACTTATTTTCAAATATGCTGATGGATGAGGCCTGCCTCATACTACTTTGTTAGCGCAGGGTTATGATGGAAACTCAGCTCTCACTTGCCCTTCTCTCACCAGGTGAAGGTAGGAGGAATGGTGTCCCTATGGGCCCTGCTGCCTATTGCCTCATTTGGCCTCTTGATATTGGGTGGGGGTTGAGGCTCAGTTCCCCACTGGGCCCTGTTAAGGCTCAATAAGTGGGGGAAAACAGAGTGTCTATTACCCTTCCTTACACTACTTCATGTGCCTCACTGATGATAGATAGGAGTGAAAGTTCAGCTCCCCACTGGACCCTTCTGACACCAGAGTGGATGAGAAGTAGGAGTACCGATGACCTCTGTTCAGATCTTGCTCTGTCTTTTACTGCCAGGTTGATATGGGAGTTCAACTCACCAGTGTGCTTCCCTGGCACCACAGGTAGGGAAATAGTGGAGTGTTTTACTGGCTCCAACGTGCACTACCTTGTTAAGTGTCAGTGATCTCTGAGTGGGTAGAGGCTCAGCCTCCCTCTGGGCCCCACTTACTTGATGGAGGAGGAGTGCATGCCTTCTAGTGGTGAGTAGTCTTGCCTCTCACCCTGCCACTAAGTCTCATTGCTGTTGAGTGTTCATGGATGCCCAGATTGCAGCTGGACTCCAAAGGAAAATACTCTGATGGGGGAATTGGGCACCGTCTGTTCCTGGTCAGTGAGAAATGGAAGACCAGTTCCCAGCTATGTCCTACTAAAACCACTGGCTGGGGGACTAGAAGACTAGCACCTTCCTCTGCAGGGTAGAGTGAAAGAGGAAGATTGACTCTCTCCCAGTCCCACTAAAACCATGAGGGGTTTATTTGTATGTCTGTGCTTGTGTGTGTGCATTTTTAGGTTTGTGTTTAGCTCGTGTTGGGCAGGTATTGCTAAAAAAGATTTTCTGTTGTTATGTCACTCTTTTCCCAGTCCTTTGCTATTGTGGACAAGCTTTCCCTGCAGCCTTTTCTGTCTGTGCCTGTTGGCAGTTCCAGATTGTAGACCTCTTCAGCATTCTGTTCAGGATTTACGAGAGACAAAAAGGAAACCAATAAAACTCATTGTCTTGTCATTCTTCTGGTTCTGTGGTCTCTAGACTCTTTGCTTTCGATGGGCTCTTTGCTTTTGTGGGCTCTTTGCTTTCGATGTCTCACTATGCTTGTTGTTGTGTTATGTCCAGGCATTTTCAGTTGTAAGATTAAGTATCTGGGAGAAATGGGGCTACTCCACCTTGTTAGGACCAGTTCATTGAAACTCACTTTGTTCAAAAAAAAAAAAAAAAAAACACTTTGTCAACTTGATATTTGCATAGGCCAGTTTATCCTCCACACACTACATTCTCCATGACCAAGTGACATTTGTGTTCAGAGCCTACGGGAGCATTTTATTTTTTTGGCTCTCTTATCCTCTGACTTATTTGTGATTATCATTGGCTTTAGATGTTTAGTTTTTGGTTGCTGCTTATAATTCATTCTGCGAGTTAAAATCATTTGTTTTGAACCTTCACTGTTAAGTGAGCTTTTGGAATATCTTCTTTATACAATACCCAAAGCTTTCCTGGTAGTTAAAACTTGGAATTTGTTTTCCAAATTTGTTCACAAATGTCTTTTCAACAAAAGATTTATAGTACTGATTTGTCATCATCTTGATTATGTTTATTGCTCTCTTAGTTGGATTCATCTTAGATTAATAAATTTGAATGTTAAAATAGGACTATGAAGATAAAATATATTAATGTGCTATATGTTGTTAATTTAAAAATCCTACCATTATATGTACCATTCTCCTATTTCTAACAATAGATTTATTTTAGAATAGAAAAAAATGTGACATCTGGCATAGAAATTTTATAAGGATTTTATTCTAAATAAGTGGGTAGTTGATCCATGAACTAGATGGCTGCAGTTTTTGTGCCTGGAATTCACTACAAATGCTAAAATCAAGAGTATACAGAAATAAAACAACAAAATAACCTTTAAGAATATCTGTTCCAGGTGTATAATCAAGGTCACTATTTCTCTGGTATTAAATAGAATTAAAATTGTGAACACACCATGTTCTATAATGATTGATATTTCATATTGGACTCCATAAAAATATCAACTTTTTCCCAAGATCACAAAACTATTCTCTTTATGCATGTACCATATGATAATTATATACCATAGCACTTATTATATTTCAGCTCCACAGAAAAATGTACAATGTTCAGGAGATGCTGAACTGTGTGTGGGTGTACTTTACCTGAGGGAAAAGGGGCTGACCTGTTGTATAAAAAGAATATACTTCTGTCTCCAAGCTCAGTGGCTCTCAACCCTGATTGCACATTTGAATCAGCTGGGAGCTATTAAGAACCACCCAAGCGTGGCTGTGCTTCCAGATTTTCTTGTACCATTGGAGCCTCTGGATATGGGCATTTATAATGGTTTCCCAGGTGATTCTATGAACACCAATTTATCTCTTGGATCTTGCAGATGTTATAGCATAAATAATTGTCTTCATAAAATAGAGACAAATTGGACTGATAAATCGATATTTTGAGAAGAATAGATGTGCCTGCTATTAAAAGTTTGAATTATGTTATTGAAATGGTATTTTATTTTAAATAAGAAAATAATTTCCATTCAATGAAAAACATCCAATTTTAGCACTTATATGTAGTTTGCAAGGAAGCAAGATAGTACTTTATTGTAAATAAAATAAATAATTTATTTCCTCTTTTTCCAAGAGGTTGAACTTCTCGGTTCTTGTCTTTTCACAAGCAATAAATGAAAGAAAGGGACAGTTTTGAAGCAACAAGCAGCAAAGTTTATCAAGCATCTACACCTCCAGAGGTGAAGGCTGACTGCCAAGAAAGATTAGCCAGCAATAGAACACTCCAGAAGGTAGGGCGTAGGAGTGGGCACACGTCCCAGCAGACAGTGGCACTGGGGTCTCTGTGTCATCCCTTTTTCTCTTGTCTGGGCTCTCCGCCTTCATGACATTGTCTATTCTCTTTTTTCTTGACCAATGGGAATGTTGTCTCCTTCTTGTTGTTGGGTGGGGGAGTTTTCCACCCTATCATGGTTAGGCCCTGATGTGTTGTGGTGTCCAAAGCCCACTGAGGGTGGAGGTGGGGAGAAACTGTAATATGCAATGTGCCTTGTGTTGTTTCCGTTATGTTTCTTGTGATAGTTGTGGTTACCCTTACCTTGTTACTGTTACAGTACGTTCTCTTACTCAGCATCCCATTTGTTCATGTTGCTTGCTTTGGTATTCTTCCTGCTCACGTCTCACTTTTCTTATGCTAACTTCGTGACACTTATAGCCACCCTTATCTTGCAGGGTGTTTTCTTACTTAGTATCCCATCTGTTCACACATTCGTAACTCCTCTGCTCGTGTCTACACTAACACTCTCATTTTGTTTTCTTCCTTTTGTTTCCCTGAAATGTTGATTTAGCAGCTCCTGTACTCTTTAGATATTCTCTATGTAGCATCACTGAATGGGCCATATTATAGCTTTCCAAGGGTCTATTTAGAATCATAGGAACTCACCTGTGATGTAAATCCACATGGCTGAGCCTGGTGCTGAGTAGCTTATTTCATCTTATATGCAAGCACTTTGGAAATCAAGATAGTTAGCAACTTAGAATCAGACAAACTTGATAACTATGTTTGGATTCTTCCTCTGTAATAACTATTTACTCACATGTAGATTCTTTTGTATCAGTACGTTTACTTTCCTAATTTAGTAAGCTGATGAGATATATTAACCAATTAAGATGGCAGATTTCTTTGGCCATGCAAATTATAAATATTATGTAGTGGAACTGTCACTAATATCTATTCTCTCTGAGAATTGACCTCTGTGATGAATATTTACCGGAAGTATTAAAAAACTGCTCAACTTAATCAAATTGTCAATAATGAAAGCCAAAGATCTGTCATATCCATGGCTATATAATGTATATAAGCATACTTATAAACAATATAACGAACAAGCTCCCTGCTTTCAGTAGTTTATAATGTAACTAAAATAACAACAAAACATATAAGTAGCAAATAATTAAAGGGAAAATGCATTCTATATAATTAAAAAGGTGAATTTGACAGAAGATGCATTATTTTTCTATTGCTACTAGAACATATTACCACACATTTAGTGACTTAAAATGACATAAATTTATTATTTTAGAGTTCTGGAAGTCAGAAATCCAAAATATGTCTCTTTGTGTAAAATCAAGATGTCCGCAGAGTTGTGTTCTTTTCTGGAGGCTTTAAAGGAGAATCCATTTTCTTTTTATTTTCCAGAGGCCACATGCTTTTCTTGGTCTATGGCCCCCTTCCACCATCTTAAAGCCAGCGACATCAGGCTGAATCATTCTCATACTGCCATCTCTCTGTCTCTCTCCTGTACCTCCTTCTTTCACTTACAAGGGCCTTGCAATTACATTAGACATACTTGGAAAATACAGGATAATCTCTACTCCCCTCAAGGTCAGCTGATTAGAGACCTTAATTCTATATGCAACTTAATTCTCCTTTACCATGTAACCTAATACAGTGGTCCCCAACCTTTCTGGCACCAGGGACCCTTATCATGGAAGATTATTTTTCTACAGACAGGGGAGAGGATGGGATGCTTTTGAGATGATTCATGTGCATTACATTTATTGTGTGCTTTATTTCTATTATTAAGTTGTAATATTCAATGAAAAAATTATACAACTCACCGTAGGTTGGGGACCCCTGACCTAACATATTCACAGGTTCTAGGGATTAGGACGTATGTATCTTTGTCAAGGGTGGGGGCATGCAGGGAATTGGGGGTCATTATTCCTCTTTCCATAGACAGTGTGTGAGCAGAAACATTTGGCTGGAAAGGAAGGTTTATGTATACAAAGAAAGAAAAATACATCTGGAAAAGCATTTTAATATCAAATTGTAGAAGTTTCTGAAAAACAAATGGGGGATTTAAATTTTTATCTATAAGGCAATAGAAGACCTTTAAAAATGTGTGGGTGAAAAGAGAATTGACTCAAGCAAGCAGAGAAAGGAGGTGAGTGAAAAAGCACTATGCAAGTGAAATAAGATGCCAAGACTAGATGCAGGGAGACTGGTTACAGGGCTCTGGCTGTGGTTCAGGTGTGAGATGGTAATGCCTTGGGCCAGTGTGATGCAAGCAAGAATCATCCATGGACTCTGGCAAATACATGATGGAAACATACATGACTCTGATGTTCTAAACTAGGGAAAGTAGGAAAATTGGTGGCACCATTAATGGGAGTGGGAAAAAATACTTTGAGATGAGGAAAATTATTAGAAGCAATAATTATGTATAGAAAACATGAGAGATAAGCAAGACATGTCTCAAATCCTATTAAAAATATTCTAACACCAGCTAAATATTTCCTTAAATTAAAACATTTTAGCATGTGTTCTTATGGCATTTGCATGCATTATTTCTATTTTGCTAATACCACAATTATTTCTAAAGGATTTATATTCCCCATCTGATACTATCCAATATTCTTCCATAGCAATACGTTTTCTCTTATTATCAGAAAATGAGGTGTAACCATAGCAGCCTGGTTGATACACACTGTTCTGGAGGAGTTCCCAGAGGGCCTAGATCAGCATTGTTTTAGGTTACCTGACTTGTGGAAGCAGCTCTAGAGAATACACTAGCTTTGAAATAACTCTAAGATAAACTAGTGATGTTTAAACCTCAAGGAAGAAACCTCCTAGGTCCTTATTACTCAAAATGTTCTACAGGGACTAGCAACATCAGCATTACCTGGAAGCTTTTTGTAAATGCACAATCTTGGGCTCCATCTTGGATATTCTGAATCAATCTACATTTTAATGAGATCTACAGGTATTTCATTTGCACATTAAAGTTTGAGAAGCACTGGTCTAGGGCTAAAACCTCAAATGGAAAACTACACTGGACCAAACACATTTATACCTGAAATCTAGCTAGCGTCAAAATAGCTTTTGAAACATGGAAGAAAATGGAGCAGTAGTTACACAGAAGAATCCTTCCCTTGATAAGATATCCTAATTGCTTGGTCTGAGTATCAAGCAATATTTTAATGAGAAAATGAGTAGTTTTACATCTTTAAAGGAGAGAAAACAAATATTTTTATAATTTTATAAAAATAAGAAATGATGTCAAATGAAAAGATTTCACTTTAGTTTTTAATAATATTATTGACAGAATAAATATATATTTAGCCTTATTATTTCAACTGTTATAGAATAAAACACAGTTTTGGCAGAATTGTTAAATAAAGACATAATAATATAACTATATAAATTTAGGAAAAAATATGACTAAGTCATTACAAATTTAAAGATGCTTGACTTCTTTTGTCTTACAGTCCTCTTTTGCTTCTCCATTTGTTAGGTTCTGCCAAGCCACTTGTCAGGTCTGAGATGTAATATATACCTTATTTCATAGAAAATGGAATTTTCATTCAGGAATATATTACTGGGAAGACCTATCCTTTTCTCTCATTTAATAGATATCCTTGAGAATGACCTATTTTTGATATATTGAATAAGGCTTTTATATTCAAAATATATAGTATGTAGTAATTGCCAATTTAGCACATACACAAAATAAAAAAAAAACAATTATTTAAATATTATTTCCTATTTGCAACCCATGGTACTTAAATACATAGTTCCACTGGAAACAGATTTTAATGTATACTGAAATAAGCAAGAGTGGTCAAACAAAAATGCTCTTTATGATGTGATGCACATATGATGTTTCAAGCACATGCTCAAAAACTCCTGGGCATTCTTTAATTAGAGACACATCCTCTTGAATGGAAGATTTTGCTGGAGTTTTATTGTTCTCCACCCAGAAAAGATTGAAGTTGAGAAATGCTTTGGATTAATGAGAAAGCAACGAGACTAAGCAACATGGCATAAGATTTGTGTGCGCACAGTGATTAAGATTCTAGTGACAGATTATGTCATTATTATAGAGAATAAAGAGGAGATTAGAGTTAAAAAAGAATTCTTCCACTATCTTAATGAATTTCTTCCCCCATCTCCCCTTTATATTTTTTGAGTGTCTGCTTCCCTTATATTTGACATGAACTTAATAACTGACCTTACACAATTTGTCAGTGGTTTTGTACTAGTAGATCACAGACTTGTTAACAAACTATTGTAGCATCTCAAAAGAAATGTGCTGTTAAAAATACAATATTAAGAAGAAATATATCTGGATCTGACAAAAGAGATGGAGGTATCTGCATGTTCAACACACAGTCTAACAAAGCCACTGAACATTTCAAAATCACACTTCAGCATTCAAGAGAAGCCTCAGAGTTCTTACAAAGGCACATTCTGAGCTGTTTATCCTTTAGGAAGTGCTGACTCCAAGGCTCTAACTTAGAGAATTCTGTTTTGACATAATCGGTTCTGGTTGATGTGTCGTTAGAAACCATGCAATGAGCCAGCTGCACACAATACTATTCATTCCAGCTGATTGGTCTTTGCCAGCTTTTGTCACAACCCTGAATGCTTGATTTTGAGCAAGAATAGGCTCAGTGCACTGAATGCTATTGGCTCTCAGCTTCATAGAGCTGCTATCCTCAGCCTTGGGAAAGAAAACATTTGGCCAATGCAGCTAAAATCTGGAGACCCGTCACAGTGATTCCTTTTCTACAGATGTAGCCTGGTTAGGGATAGCACATAGGAATCTCTTACTGGTAAAATAATAAAAGTAAAGATATCTTTCATTTATGTTACACTTAGAGTTTACAGAGGGCTTTACAAATATTCAACATAAATTAAGGATGCAAAGTTGATTAAGTACGACCACAGTCTAACCTTAGCTTAAGCTAAGCCCTTTGTCATCCCTAAATATTTCCCATTTTCTGTTCTTAATTATTTCTCTATTATTTAATTAAAGAAACACTTTGCTTAATTTCTAGTTTAGGGCAATTATTACTGCTGTTACTGTTAATAAGTTTGGAAAGTCAGTGTTAACTATAAGTGATACAACTTGCAACAATGCGACCAGTCCAAATTATAAAGGTTATATACCTAGTTTAGTGAATATTATAAAACTTGATAACCAAATTTCATCATTAACTTTTAGAACAGATGCACATACACAATATCTGCCTCAAAATATAATGGAAATGTAACAGATTTATTGAATGTCTATGTTACATACAACAGGGATATGCAAATCAGTTCAATCACAGCACTTCCTCTCCAGGGGCATACACCCTATTGAATGATTTTTCATTCAAGATCCCTTATACTCAAGAAAACTTCTTAATTTTCAAAAGACATAATGGTTGTAGGAAATTAAACTTTATGGGAGTCAAGCATTTACCTGTTGTAAATCTTCACAGACTAATTAAAGTCTCAAGAGCAGTAAGAGCTATTACGGCGACCCTATATGCTTTACGCATATGAACACATTTTATCAACACAATGGTGGTATTTATGTAGGTGCCATTGTTTTCAAATTTATAACACCTCTTGAGTTTCTTTGCTCATGACTGTATCAGAATCTTCAACTTGCTGTTACACAGTGAGGTGAACTAATGGGTACTGAACTGTTATTTATTATGAGTAATTTTTCTATATATACTTTTTTCAAATCATGAATTTCATAGAGGTGAGAGTAAATAATATTAATAGACGAAGTTCTAGACAATTAAAAAAGTTATGAATCAATGGTTAATGTGAGGGTGACTAGACCCACTTACTGAAGAGAAGTTATTTTATTATTTGACATTGATATTCATTTTGGATGGAAAGACAATGTGTATCAGAAAAAAAAGGGGATTATGGTTCTCCTAACCCTCACAATTCCCAAGAGTTTGTGAGATGCTGTCCTATGGCACTGGGAAATGGAGACTGTAGTCTTATTCTAAGGACCATCTTAAATGGGACAAAAATGCAATTAGCTGTTTCTGAAGCTGATAGGAAACAACAGAGTAGATTCTCATCTCCTCATTTTCTCAAGCTCTTCTTCAAATTGTTCCCCCAAGGCCCTTTAATTCAAGCTCAGAGACTCAAATACGTGTATTATCTTCAAAAATGACTTTCACAAGTAGAGTCACCAGTTCTGAGTTTAACACACTAAGCATCTAGGTCTGAATTACAATAAAGGAAGACTCCATTTAAGTCTGCAATTTTTTTGAAATATTTCCTTCGGTAATTTAGCATTCACCTTCCTTGACCCTCCTCTCATGCAGAGTCATGCAGGCATAATTTTATTAGCTGTCCTCAGCTCATATCCCATAAAAATCCTGCATACTTCACTTGCCTTCTGTTGTTCCTCTTCAAATTTGAACAATGTTCTTTCCTTATGTAGACTCATTTCTACACGGAGTTTCATTATGAGCTCCCGAAATTGAGAAAATAGCCTTAACTGATGTATGTGCTCAGACTTTTGACACTGCCAAGCACTATCCAGATGGTATCAGTGATAACAGTTTCACAAAATATAACTTTTTAATAATCTCCAGTTTGAAATATGTAAGCAGTATCTTCCACATGCACAAATTGCAAAAGATCCTTGCTTAACAAATATTCAATTATAGTGAAAATTGATACACTTCTTCACACATGAAGCAACTCTATTTTTCTTGGAAAGTTCAAGACTATATCCAAAAAAGTGGATTTTCAAAAAAACAAAAAAGTCACAATATCAAAATTTATGAGTTTTTTTTATTTAAACAGAAAGAAGGAAAGAGGGAGAGTGCAAGGGAAGGAGGGAGGAAAGGAGGAAGGAAGGAAAGAAGGTAGGTTATCTGTGTCCAAAAAGTAATTATTTGTAATGACTAGCCAACAATTAGATGTATGCCTCATTAATAGAATGTTCACACCATATGAGATACATATTGTAAATCTGTCATAATAAAATACAAAGGTAGTTATTTAATTTGCTTATGGATGTTTACTTATGTATTTAATCACTTGTGTTTTTACTTCTTCTGGCCTAAGATATCATGAAGACAATTTTTTTTTTTTGCTTCATCTGAACTCACTATGAATTATTCTAAGAAATATTTATGTCCCCTAAGGGAAAATACGAAATCACCATCCCTTCTTCCAGCACACATACATACCATCCAAATATAATAATAATAATTCAAATAATTTGAACAAATGTGGTTCATGTCATGTTGGAACTACAGCTGTCTCTAAAAAACATGGCCATTTCTTTATCTCTGATGAACATATTTTTTTCTTTAACCCTTTGATCCATTCAGGTGGTTGCAAAGTGTCTGGGAAAATGAAAGCAACAAGTGACATGACCTAGCTTGAGAAATTCTTACTCAAGGTCCAATTTCTTTGCAGCACAGATTGTTCCCTCTGGTACGTGGCCAAGAATAGCTGATAAAGTGCTTTATAAATATGCGCGTGTTCACATAAACATACATGATTAATCATATTTGTATCTAGTACACAAACACACAAAAATACAGTGTTCAAACCAGTGATCAATGGATAGTAAATACTAATAAAGCATTTCAATACACTATCTTAATATTCTAATACTCTATCAAGCCATATTAATATAAAATAATATGAATTTAAAACACATATAAGAATATTGTTTTAATTTTTATTCAAATTATACTAATAATTTAAATACACATACAAATAGAATCTTGTGATAACATTATTAAACTATAGAGTACTTACTCTGGCTAACACTTTTCATGCCAGCTGCAGCATACACTATACTAATTACATTTTTTCCACAGATTTTCTTGCTGCATTTGGTAAAAAGATCACAGAAATCCTAGTCCCAATAACTTCTCCATGGCCCCAATATGATATTCATTTGCTTCCTTCACCTTGGTAATGATGTTAACCTTTGGGACATCAGTTGAATTCTAGACTGTTAGACTCAAGTGACTGGTACCTGGGTGAGGAGTTTTATAATGCAGAAATATTTGAAAGAGTATTTGGCTATAAAATACAAAAGACTGAGCTCCATCATGCCAATACGTTGATACTAAGTGGAAAATTCAGCTGAGAGAAATCAGGGCTCCAAAGTAAAAATCAAGCTGCTACAAATATTAATCACTTCCTTGTAAGGAAGAAAAATGAAACTTAAAGAGAAAACACCTGAATAATTTTCTTTCTAATATAATATATTTCTTTCTTTTTTTTCTTTTCTTTTCTTTTTTATTTTACTTCCTAAAATTTTATTGGGGGAAAACTACAAAACATTTACAGTACGATGTTTACAGTCACAATTTGTAGTGAGCTGATTTCCCAAAATATATTACCACTCAAGTTGACTTATCTTGTTACATTCAAAAACCTACTCTGTCAAAGTA
>CAUYRT010052768.1:0-23428 GCA_963574885.1 Lepilemur ruficaudatus
TTTTTAAAAAGCTTAAAAACGCGATTATTCTTAACTGCAATGTGCTCTTCCTTTGAGGGCAAAGTCAACTCTGAACTTAATTTACGTTTATTTAAAAAAGAAGTTTATGTTCCTTCTTTTTCCTCCCTCGCATTAAGTGCCAGGACACTAGAGCAGAGAAGTCCTCTGATCTAGTGGCCTGGGTGACTTTCGCTGTTGTCACCTCTCCAACAGCAGCCTTCACACCTCTTCCCGCAACCGGGACCCTGATTGGACCTTGGCACGTGCATCTCCAGCCCCGGGAGATGAAGGAAGTCCCAGGTGCTCACGGCAACCTGTCCCCCTCTGTGGTTGGCCTAGGTGTGAGCATGCGGCCCATTGATGGCCAGTGAGACAGGAGGGGAAGTCTTAAGTCACTGGGAAATGTTTTTCCCTTTGAGTCATAGAAAATGACCACACAAAGTAAAGACCCTTGGAGCTGTCATGTCCCTTCCTCTTTGCATGCCGTTTTGGAGGATGCGATACCTGATCCTGAGGACGTGATACCAAGAAAGACACAGACTGGAAAAACAGGCAGCCTGGAGGGAAGGATATGGGCTTCCAAGGCATTTCCAAGTTGACTACCATGGGAGGCAAAAACAAAATGACCTACCAAAGACGCCTGTGTTTTGATCCCCAGAACTCTAGGTCCCTCCTCAAATATTTAACCTCTGTGGTATCAAAGGATCCATGGAAGAAAGATGAAAGTCACATAACGTATATAAAAAAGAGTGCAAGTATACTACGTCACAGGGGGGTCATTTTATAGAAGGGTTGGAAGAATTCATTTGCATTGGAAAAAGATTATACAATTTTTTTAAATCGAATTGATACTGTCTTTCTGCCATAACAAAAACAGAACAGAATTCCAGATTTGTTTTCTGAATCTTGCAGTGCTATAAGTAATGTTTTATGGTAGAGTATGTTTTTAAAATTCCATTATTTAATGAATAAATCCAATTTCTGTAGTCTATATATTGAATTATATTAATAAGCATGTATGCCATCCAGATTATAATTACATTTCCTTCATATTGTGTCGTTGAATTTTTACAAAAACCTATTACAGGTATTCTATTTCCCAGCCAATTTTAATGCCTAATAGCTTGTTATCTGGAACAGGTTAGCAAACTTTTTCTGTAGAGGGCCAGATAGTAAATATGTTACGGTCTCTCTTGCAAATATTCAGCTCTGCTCTTGTAGCAATGAAGCAGCCATAAAAATATGTAAATGAATGGGTGTGGCAGTGTTCCAATAAAAACTCTATTTGTAAAAATAAGCAGCACCCCCAGCCATAGTTTGCCAACCCTTGATCGAAAACATTGCTTCCACACTGATTTTTGTATGTTCATCGTATATTCTGCCACCTTGCTGAACTCACTCATTTTAGTGGGTTTTTGTTTTTAACTTTTGTAGATTTCTTAGGATTTTCTCCATAGACAAGTGAATACATAATGCTAAGTGAAATACGCAATGCTTAGAAGGTCAAATACTGTATAATTCCATTTCAGGAACCACAAATAAATCAGTGGTTGCCAGGAGCTGGGGTTGAGGGGTGGGGTCAGTTGCAGAGGGGTCTGGGAGAAGTTTTGGGGTGATGGAACTATCTCCATGTCTTTGTAGTGGTGGTTGAACAACTGTCTACATCGGTCAAGCTTTGCAGAACTATACACTAAAAAGAGTGAATTTTACCATGTGTAAATTATATCCTAATTGAAAAAAAAATCTGATATCTGGACTAGTTCTGTTCTTGGATAAAATCTCAGGCAGGGTTGAGAGTTTTGCCAATTCCTTTTAGTTATATGAAAATTCTCATTCTAGTAATTGAAATCTCATGCAGTGTGATATCAAAATTCTCTCTTTTTATCCAATTTAAAGTGTTTCTTCTTTTTTTTCATTCAGGCCTGTGTTAGACTAGAAAACAGCTGCTTAAAAGGGATGTGTGGTCAGTTTTTCTCTTTCTCACTCCTTCTCTGTGGCCCCTCCCTACAAAATTGGGTGAGAGGAGAGGAAAAGAGAGAAATGGGCAGAAAATGTCTCACCTGACCTGCATAATCGCGACCTGGTATCAAAACCTTCCAGCCACAGCAACCGGACCTTGTCTTTCCTCACTCTTGGAAACTGACCAATGCTCCAAATATTAGTCCAGAGGTTGCAAATAAAATGTCTTATGGGAAAATGATGAGGGCAATGTTGATAACAGCTGCATGGGCCTCTTTGTCTATAGGGCTGATTCTGTTAGTTCTGACCACAGACCATGCTTTCTACACTACGTCAAGTGGAGTGTCCAGTGGCAAAGACAAAAAAAAAAGTTCCCTTTAGCTTTGCTTTGAGAAATGGAGTTTCCAATTGTCTTCTTGATTCCGCAAAGATTTTAGTGAAACTGTAGAAGACATTAAAAAAGGGTATATTTATATTGTGTTCAAATACAGACTAGAATTTACTCAATTAACTGCGTATTTGGCAGACAGTGCAAATGTAGATCTTGGCAAATCCCATTCCATCTATAAACTCTGAAAGAAAATGAAAAGATCTTACTGCTAAGTAGCCGTAAGTATGTTCCTTGTACACGAGTAAATAAGAGTATAGTTTGCTTACCTGTAATAACGAGGCTTTCATAATGAAAGTAACCTATTTCTCTGCTTTTTTTAAAAAAAAAATGCTGAAACACTTAATGAGCTTTTTTTTTTTTTTGTATTTTACAGAAATGAAAGGAGATAACTTTCTTAGACATTTCCCTATAAGATGGCTACTACTTTTGCCAGCCATAGAAAAGATGTTAAAATGTTGGCCTGCCATCAAATCATATTTTCCAAGTGTGGGAGAAGAAGTATGTTTTTCTGTAATGTGGGGATACATTGAGGGAGAACAGAGAAACATACTAAAGCAGAAATCTATATGTTGTGTCTCTAAAACTGTCTGATGCTATTTAAAGAAGCCTTAGGAGCCTGGAGAAAGATAAATCGACTCACCTGAAATTTTCTGGTGCTGTGTGTAGGTTGCAACAGAAACTCACGCGGTGAAAAAATGACTCACTTTTTGGAAAATAAGAATGACTCAGAGCTCAAATCTCTTTTAAAAAGAGCAAAGGGTAAACAATTATCTGTAGTATGCTACCATTCATGTCAGAATGGAATATAAGAAAATATTCACGAATCTACGCATTTGTAGGAAAGAGTTACAGGAAGAAAAAAACTAGAAATAAATGAGATTTCTTATGGCTAGTGGGCAGGAACAGAAGGAGATGAATGGAAAATGGGGGTGAGACTGTAGGTGTGAGGAGGAGGGGCGCCCCTCTGAGTACACTGTTTTTTTTATAGCTCTGCCTCCTGGAACCATGGTATGTTTCGCATACCTAAAAAATAAATAAATGATTAAAATCAACCAGAATCCATGGGGTGGGGGAGGGGGAGGGCAGAAAGAAAGGAATGCAAACAGCGCAAATAACTGTCTATATTATGAATGAAAAACACAAACACAATGGAGGGCTTGAAGACCTAAAGAGCTAACCTTAGAAACTGGAGAAAGCAGTACTTGGAATTTAGAAAACAGTATTTTGAGAATATATGAAAGATTACTTAAAGAATTGTACACAGATGTTTTAACACAGTCAGTAAATGTGTTTCTTACAGAGGTATAGGTTAGCAGTTCTGCATCTACTTCGTATGTGTATTAGGATTAAATATGCTGCAAATATAAATATACTGCAAATATACAAAAATATACTGCAGAGTCAGGGTTCTCCATGTTGGAGGAAAATGTTACATAGAGGAAAATGAGGAAGGCTAGAGTGAACCCAGTGGTGTTAGATCAGATTCGGAGGTAACAGTACACAGTCGACCCTTGAGCAATAGGGGATTGAACTGCACAGGTCCACTTATGTGAGGGTTTCCGCAACCAAATGCAGATCAATCAATCAATCAACTGTGGGAAGGGAACGACTTGTCTTAGAGTGGAATCTCCATTAAAATGCAGAAAGAATGCATGAAAAGGAAAATCATATTGAGATTAATGCTAAAGTAACAATTATTGTCAGCAAGTGCCATCAATTGGTAAAGTCGGTGTTTGATTTTAAAGCCATGCGTACGAAGAGAAACCTAGTGTTTGCACAGACTCAAAATCTATCTCTACGAGACACTTATTAATTACGAAGATAGAATAGTCATTTTCGAATAAAGAAACTTGGCAGGTAACACTTTAAGCAATACCTTTTACCGTTACTAATAAAACAAAGTATCGGTTTCATGCACCACCTGGTACGATGCCTCCAGAAACCTGCAACGTCTCTTCTGTGGTGTTTGTACCACAGGACAAATACAAATTGAGAGGCATTCTTTAAAATGACTGACAAGTGCTATTCAGAAGTGTCAAGGTCATGAAGGACAAAGCAATCTGTGGAGCTGTCACAGACTGGACGTGATCTAAGAGACGTGACAATTAGTCCAATACAGATTCTGAACCAGAAAAAGGGCTGGTTCAGGGGTGAAAAAAAAAAATTGGTGAGATTTTAATAAGGTTTGCTGATCAGTTAATAGTATTGTATCAATGTTAATTTCCTGATTTTAATAATCGATTATGGTTACCTAAGACAGTGACATCTGAGGGAATTGGATCCAGAATATTTAGGAACTCTCTGTAATATTTTTGAAGCCCTATGTGTGTCTAAAATTATTTCCAAATAAGGTTGAAAAGTGAATTATGCCATTTAGTGTGAGCTATTCCAAAGATTCAATGCCCTTTAAAGTTGATGTATCTTTGGGTCCTGACCGATTCAGTGACTCAAGGTTTGAGTCACATTTTACCTGAATTTGCAAGAGCTATGTAAGATTTTTTTTAATACAGGAGATGAAATGGGTTATGAATTTATGTTTTTGTTGCTATGGTAATTTTTATCGCTCCTATTTTAATAACCCCATCAAAGGCAGGAGTTTAGTGGCAATATGGCAGCTCGACGTAATTTAACACCAAATCATTCATGACAAAGTATGGCCCCATCTGAAAGACAGAATGAGGAAATTAAAAGCAAATAAAAATATATCACCCAAGTGTAAAACTATAAATAATTGAACTGTAAGTGCGAACACTTTATGAAGGAAATTTGTTGATACGAGCTGATATGACCCATAAATAGTACAAAACTTTTATTAGTCATAATGGAAATACTTTTGAACAAATCACTTTTTTTCTCTCTCTCTTTCAAATGGAAAAAAAAAAGGAAACACATTTTGGTTAATTTTGAAGACATGGGAGAGAGAGGTTACACCGAGTTCAGTGATGGATTTTTAATCATTGACTACTAGAGGATTAGCCTTTGGTAAGGATATTGTCACTTATAAATATTACCATTTACTGCAGACTGACTCTGAATCCAAAAACCTTCCAATGAGTTAAACCTGATGGCTGTGATCATATTAACCAGTTACGTGCATTTCTCCAATTTTCTTATTTTAATTATTTCTTACTTAATTCAAATGTTTATTATTAAGAGAACTTCATTAGTGTTTTTCTCTGTTTTTCTGTGAACACAGGGATAATAACGCAATAATTTTGCGTTATTAAGGGGCAGTCCCCGCTGTTGGTGGGACTTCTTTGGGCACTCTGAGTGCACGAGGCCAACAGACCCAGCACGTATAAGGCACGCAGGGAAACAAAGCAAGGGCTCCCCAGAGGGGTTTTGTGCTTTTTTTGAGCTACTGGGAGGAAGATGCTTTTACTGTGGGGAAGCGTTTCTAAGGCAGTGTGTATTTCAAACTGCAGTTTAAGGACTGCCTACAGAAAGTGCTTTATTTGGGAGTTTTCATTTTGATGATGCACCGAACACTTCGGTACATCCTGTACCATCCGCGTGAGCACCGTACGACTGAGCCCAGCCCACAGCTTTCGTAGGGGGCATTGAGTTTGTTCTTACCACTGTTATTGAGAAGTATTTTATATGCTTCATACTAATAAAAGTGACAAAGTGGAATATGGAGCATCAATGCTGTTTTTGTTCCAGATAATAATTCTAGTGACCTCTTGACACAACAAAGAACGTGGCTACTTATTTCACTGTGTTCAATTAGAGAGAAAATGTGAGAGAGTTGCCTTGCTGAAACGTGAACAGTTCTCCCGACGAGCTGAACTCAAAATGGCAAACAAGCCGCGTAAAGGCCGCTGTTACAATCTTATTGCAAGCGGTGGACACGTTTCAGGAAAACAATGTCATTATCACATTAGTAGCTTTAAATTGAACCACAGATGCTGTGCAGTTTTGCTTTTGCATTTTATGTTAAAATATATCTGAGTGGTGTTCGTCTGTACAGGAGATAAACATGAGAAACGTGCTCCAAATTCTATGGGTATGAAGTTCAGGTAATACGACCATGATTTCAATGAGCGGTCAGGGTCTCTAAGATTTTTTTTTTTTTACGCAAGTATTTGTGCATTTAATGAAGGTTGATGAAAACAGTTCTAGACACAGGCCGATGAAATTAGAGTGTGTGGACCCTCCAGGTGTGCGTCTAAGCAAGGCCAGGACTGAGACCGTTTCTCACCTTCTCTCCTTCACTGGAAACATGTGTTCATGCTTCTTGGTGAGGTGCTTGGGCTCCCCACAGACAAAACCGAAGTGATTTTAGGGCGGCAGGCAGTTGAATGTAGGGCCCTCAAGGTTAGACCACAGAGGGGGAGGCAGGAAAGGAAGGACGGAAATGGGAAGAAAAAGATGTTCAGACGTAAGATGGGCTGATGATTCACACCTTCCACCAGCAAATCTGTTAACATAATGGCTCCCAGAATTTCCTGCGCACCAAAATCACCCAGGCAATATTTAAAAAATCCCAATGTCAAGGTCATACCCAATCCCAACACCATCAGGATTTCTAGGAGGTGGAAGCTGGGCATCAGTATTTTTAAAGGTGATTCCAATGTGTTGCGATATTTGGAAGCCACTGTGTTAAGCCCTTTTTTCCTTTTTCACAGAATCTGATTTTGTTCAGGTGGTACTTCTCCCACTCAGCCGGGAGATGCAGGGAAGCTGCTCCCATCCCCAATGCCAGAATTGCGTAAGCCAGCCAGGGTTAGGAATTCCCCTGGCAAGGTTTCTTGCTTCAGTCATACACCTGTGACTGAAGTTGGCCCATTCCCACAAAAAAGGACTCCGACTTTTCAATGAAATGATTAGGAGATGTTTTTAATACTCTCTCTCTATCTCTCTGGGATCAAAGAAACATGCAGCTCAGATTCCATTTTCAGCCACATCCCAAACACGAGAATGAGACTCTGGCGATAACCATGTACATCAGTTGTAGAACAGAGAGGCGGGAAGAACCTTGGTGTTTAAAAGACATTGATAAGATGCTGGATCTGCCAACCTTGGTGTCTCTCCTGCCTTAAAAGTCGTCTCCTTTGGGAAGACGGCACAGTTCCGTCTTGTTTGAATGAGCCTTAGGCAGCAGTGCCAGCTACCTGCAGCTGGGAGGATTTTGCCAGCATAGGGCTGGGGCAGCGATGGCTCAGCAGTCAGAGTCCCCTGGGAGGAGTCACTGACATCCAAAACAAGGCTTCACATCACCTAACACGAAACTACTGGGCTGTATGAAGGCAGACTTTATCTCATTCTGACACAGGGTGACCAAAACATCTGGAGAAACAAATTGGGGTGAGCCCTTTCCAAGTGTGCTAATGAGATACTAGCTGTCAGGATGAGACAGAAGACAAGGCGAGGTCGGGAAGGCTTGGGGCTTAATTGGTTTGTCTTCTAGGAAATTAAGGCAGCAGACACAGTGACTCACACCCGGATAGCAGGTGGAACCATCATTAGAAGCCTATTAGAAGAACAGATCCCGGCAATAGACCCCAAACAAGCCACTAGAGAGCATGAAGTTTCTCCACCACAAGCTCTGTCTAAACCTATTTTTCCTCACAAAACATCCTTCCGGTGTTACTCTGCCTGAAATAGTTAACATGATACAACAGCTTGAAGCCCAAGAATGTGTGCTTGAAGCCAGACGTTGCTGTGTAGGTCAGGGAAAGTTAAGTTCCAAGACTCTGGATTCTAGACCTAAAAAACTGAGAGGGGAATTCTTCCCCAGACACGAGATTCATTGCAGAAGAGCTGTTGGAACGCATTTGACAACATCTGGCTATCTGGGGACCTGTGGCAGAGACACAGAGCAGCCCACGTAGATCAATGAGCTCTTTCATATTTCTCAGGTTCACCCACAGCTAAATCGGGAGCATGTGACTCATTCTGGGCATGCAGGTGGCATTCGTCACTTCTGGGATGAGGTGCTTAAAAGCTGGAGTGTCTTTTGCATCCACCTCTTTCCCCTTGCTGCAAGGAAGCCATATGTTCCAGTTCAGCAGGTACAAGCAGGAGACAGCTGCCAGAACGAAGCCGTAGCTACATGAGGAATAAACCTCGATGACGTCAAGCTACCGAGACTTCAAAGCGTGTTGTGGTGGTCGGTGATCAATATCTTGACTAATCCAGAATGTGTTTTCCCAATGCCTGCTGCAAAGCCCAGTCTGGCAAATACAGAAGTGCCTGTTTGCTTTTTTTTTTTTTTTTTTTTTTTAGGCAACATGACCCAGGAATAGAAATTCTATGTTTCAGCCACAGGCTACTGTACAGGTGGCAGAGACGTTAGTTATCAGATTCTAAAATACTCTTTGTAGGTTCGCCGTGGCATAATTCCCAAGCCTGATGGAGGGTTGGGGCTTTCTGGGATTGCAGTGATGAATTATGTTCACATGAGCTAAGCAGATTCAATAAATCATACGAAAAATCTGTTGACTGTACTGTGCATAGAGCTTGAGCCAGGAGCCTGACATTTCATACGTCTTAAATGAAGAGTAATGGGTCCTTCTTTGATCATTTACCCAACAGGTAGAGTAAAATATCAGAGCTGAAAGTGCTTTTAAAAATGATCCTCATGCATTCCCTTGGTGTTGTTCAAATATTTATGACGTTCCATGGGCTGTGATGGACACTGGGAATAAAGGGATATGTGAAACCCAATCCCTTTCCTCAAGGAGCTTATATTGTAAGTAAAACAAATCAGAAACTGCAAACTGATAGACGTGCACATTAGCTTTATATAAAGGGTATGATGGGTGCTTAGCTCAGCTTGGGATTCAGAGAAAGCTCCCTGAAAGAATGATGAACCAGTTATGTTCCAAAGGATGTCAGGCAAAACATATAGGAAAGATGTTCCAAGGGAGGGAATTTTTGAGCAAAGGATTGAAAATATGTAACAGCATAGTATATGAAGGAAGACCAAAAATATCAAACACACACGGTATTTTCTGCATTTCAGAGATTAGTCTACATTCTTTCTGTGTATGAACTCCATCACAGTTAGTTGGATATCCCTATAGTCGAAAGTGGAGGAATGGCAGGGAACAAAGTTGGATAATACTGGCCAGAAGAGAAACATATTTAGTGAAGGTGGGAGGTATTCTAGGTTAAATTATTAGTAAGTGATCCATTTGTTTAAAGGGATTCACAGGCTTCAGTATGTGGCACTACAGTATAAGAAACACTGTATAGTTGTAAATAGGTTGTATTAAATTAGCAGGTAACATTCATCAGGTGCCGGGCAGATGGGGGGGAAGGGGGATGGCTATATTTACACTTAACAGGTGCAGTGTGCACCGTCTGGGGGATGAACACATTTGTAGCTCTGACTCGGGCGGGGTGAAGGCAATATATGTAACCTAAACATTTGTACCCCTGCAATATGCTGAAATGAAACAAAAATAAAAATAAATTAAAAAAATACAAAATAAAACAAAAACAAAACCAAACCCCATCTCTGCTACTTGCTATCCAAGGAACAATAGACTATGGACTCTAAGTCCAAGTTTGTTTACTTGCGTTTGTCTTTCGTTGGTTTTTCGTCTCCAAAGTGAGAGAATGGTAGGCTCTTTCCCTGAGACAGTGGTGGTGAGTAAATCCAATTATACATCTAAAGCTTTGAGCAAGAGAGCGTGGCACACATTTGAGTTAAGTGCTTGATAAATGTTAATTCTTGCAACTATTAGTATCATTTAATTTATATTGCTCATTTAGTCTGAAATAATGCCCTCATCGTTTGAGGAATCCCTGCTCTCAAATCATTCATTAGAATGCTAAACGTCTCCTAAACAGCTAATTGACCATTTCATTCAGAACCACCGTCTGCTGTTCACTGGGGTCTGAGTTTCCCTCAGTTCAGGGTGCCCACGGGTGAGTTAACAGCCCTGTTTCGGTCTTGGCTGTGGGGTCCTCGGTGCTTTGGGTTGACTGAGCTTCAAGTCCTGCATCTCGGAAAGTAGTTTTCAGTAGTGGGTTTTCAGTTAGGTTCTTCGGTTCAGCTTCCGGATAATTAACACTGACATGAGCTTTCTTAGACAAAGACTGGGACCACTGACATTACCGAGAGCAGTCGAGAGAAGTCAGGGTCGAACAAGACTCAAGGAGGGACCAGCTGGGTGTGGGGGGCTCAGTATCTGGCTCTCATGAGCCTCTTCCCCAAGCACATCCATCGGGGGACTTGGCCTCAAACTCCCAGGTATCTTCATTATCATCTTCAGTTTCCAGGTAGGGAGAACGTGGTGGTCCTTGCTTGGGCCGAGCAGCCCTGGGGACAGGGGAGGACCTGGTGGGCGTACAGAGAAGGTCTCTGGGAAACCCCTGTGACCTGGCCAACTGTTCTGAGGAGCACCTGCCACTTGGAGCAATGGCTCCAGTAGTTGCCTGTCTCAACTGAGGCCAGATGATGTAGGAACGTTCCTTTCCACATTTCTGAGGAATTCATCAAGACAAATCACAAAATAATCATGCTTGTACAGATTTGAAAGGGGTGGGCCATTTCTTTTCTACATCCAAGTGAGATTGTCTCTGAAGGACACATTTCTATTTCCCAGTGCCTTTGCAAGGGTAGAAGTCGAGATGGAGATGAAGAGTGCATAGCCTTTCTGCCGGTTTTTTTGGGGGGCTCGGAGAATAATAGTTTTACTTAACCCAGTCATTTAAGAAATGCACTAACATGAAAAAAGACATCCCCCAGTGCCCATGAATGATTTGTCAGTGACACATGAAATGCTAACAAGGTTATTGAAATCAGTTATTGCCACTTTGATCTAGTTGTCACTGTGGCTGCCATGGAAGTGTTTGCCTCTCTGATCCTTTATTGCTGGGAGCCTAATAGAGAGATGGCCCCAGCTGCTTTCTCTGACTCCTTGGCATTTATGGCAAGGCCCACTTCCTACCAGCTTCTTCCAGACAATAACTGAGTGCGTCACAGATACCAATGCAGATTTACTCTTGCAAGACGCACAACTCCTCTGACGGGAAGTTTTGGCTGGAGGACTCCCCATCAAACTTAACAAGCCTTCTTGGAACTGCACCGTACTCTAAGACTGCTCCTAGCCACCCTTCCTTCCTTGCCTCTCAGCTCCACAAGGGGCAGACCTGATGCCTCTCCAAAACTCCTGGGGTCCTCTCCCACTTCCCTTTCCAGGCATTTCCCCAAATATTTATTGCACGTCTGACTCCACCTTGGAGTCAGCTTCTCGGAGGACCTGAACTAGTTCGGTCACTTTACGCTCTGCCACACTAAACGGTTTGCTCTGACTGGACACATGGGGGTGCTTCCTGGTCCTTTCGGCATGTGGTTCCCTGAGCCTGGTGCCCACAGTTGCCTGGTGGTAGAAACGACGCTCACTCCCCAAAGCCAGCTCCAGCTCCAGTTCGGTAGTGAATCTTGTCTCGACAATCTTGCTCCCTCTGTTCTGGCTGAATGGCTATATCTTCCTTCTGTTTTCTACTTAGAGGTCAGTTACTTTGTTATCTGTTCCCCATGTTTTGTTTCAAGCAGACCCTTGCAAGAATGAATAGTGTATGTTATCAGTTAAATTATGTGCCCCCCGGAAAAAAGATATGTTGATGTCCTAACCCCCAGTACCTCAGAATATAACCTCATTTGGAAATAGGGTCTTTAAGGAGATAACCACGATAAAATTTGGTCATTAGGAACGGATTTAATGCAATATGCTGGGTTCCTTACAAAAGGAGCCGTTTGGACTCAGAAACAGGCAAACACAAAGGGAAGGTGATGGGAAGACACACAGGGAGAAGGTGGCCGTGTGACCGCAGCAATGCATTTGCCAGACAAGAAATGCCAAGGATTGCCGGCAGATACCAGAAGCTAGAACAGGCAAAGACAGAAACTATCTTATAGTTGTCAGAGACACCATGGCCCTGCCAACACCTTGATTCCAGATCACTACCCTCCAGAATTATGAAACAATACATGTCTGCTGTTTAAGCCACCTGGCCTTTTGGAACTTTGCCAAGACAGCCCTAGGGAACTACTATAGTGTCTTATTTCTTCCATAAATCCTCGGTGCCTATGGGCATCTAGTAGGTGCCCAATAAACACTTGTTGAAGTAACATGACCCCTTCACAGGCAAATATGGAAATATTTATATTGATTTCTGGGCTTTTCCAAAAAAAAAAATTAACAGAAGGTCAAATGTTTCCTCCATAGGTCCCCATAGCACAAGCTAATGTCTTTTTCAATACATAACATACTGACAATTTCTCTCCTCTCATCTCTGGAGCATTCTACCCAAAGGAACATGGGTGTGCTTCAGTTTGCCATTTCCTGAGAATGATGAGCAGAGAAAACAAACATAACGAAGGTTCGGTGAAAGGCAGGAGGGTGGGGGTCAGGCCAGGTCACTTCCTGATGACTTGATCCTGCACCTTAGCCTCTTGGCATAATTCTAAACGACGCCCTCTCACCTGGTCAGTCAGGAGTGGTCACACTGTGAGTGGGAAATCTCAGCATACTGAGCCTCTGTGATCCTTCCCTGCTAAGGATGATGCTGAGCTCACAGAAAGCACTTAGATCCACCGTGAATTATTTTTAATAATGACGTTTGCACTGTCTAGATTATGAAAGCAAGGTACCCATATTTCTAATGGTCAGATGTTTACCTGATCAAGTCATCACATCAGGCAGATGACTGTCCAATAAAGAGATAAGTGCCAGTCAGGGATGTGATTGTTGTCCATTCTGTGACTCCCCACGCAACCGGTGATCTCCTTAGATACCTCGGATTTAGACCCACTAAATCAGAATTCCATTGTAATGAGCTATTTTTAAAATTCCTCAGAAATTAGGTGGATGCTCAGTCCTTATAAAGATCCATCTTTTTCCGACAAAGACTAGTGTTTTTTTCTTTCTTGTTTATTTTGGTATTTTTTTCCCCAATTGCAGCCCCTTAAAAGGTGCTCCCAATGGTGTTAGAATTTACTTAAAAGATTACTAAAGATGGTAATCTTCGTTGTAATTGCTAATATTGTGTCAAAGAGAGCCTACCAGGAACCGACCACACTAAATACAGAGAGTTTGTAAAATGCCAAACTGCAAAAGATTTAATTACAGTGTTAAGACTGATTCTTTAGTGTGACGGAGTCAATGTGGTCCTTGTCATCACACTCGTGTTTTCCCACACATATTATAACTGAGTGTTCAATCAAATTAATTGCCTTAAGTTAGCTGATGTCCGTTTTATGTTATTTAGTTTTATCTCCTAACCCAGAATAAAAATACTCTGAGACTAACCGTCTCTCTTCTTTATTTATCTTCTTTGTCTTCTTGTCCTGTATAATTTTGTTTTTAAGTTCATTTTTTCTATATTCGATTGGTTAAATTAATGAAAGCAAAAAAATGAGCACTAGGAAACAAGAGTGGTGAGATGGCTTCAGGTCAATTTATCTTCACAAGCAAAGACATTTTTGCAAAAAAATGCTTTTGGAAGCTTTTAAAAACAGTAACATGTAGGCTTTTCCATTTCTGCCTTTGATGCACCAATTTATACTGAACCATCTGTTCTACCGAGAACAACAAAAATACCTGGCTAAAAACGCCAAAGACTGACATTTTTAAAAGATGCCAAAGAACTCCTGGGCCTTTCAGGACTGGAGAGATCAAGAATGCGAGAAAGAAAATTCATTAGGATGAGGTTAGGATTCTATGCTGGTTTTTTATTCTAAGGCATTTATTAGATTTGTAAGTGCTGCAGGCTAGAGAGGCTGAATATAAAATGCATAAATGCAGAGAAAGTAAGCAGAGATTTTGGTCAGTTCATAGCAATGGCAAGGGAAAAAAACTGAGTTCAAGATCGCCATGGTTGTCATGACCTGAGGGGCCAACATCACAGGGAGAAGGAGGAGCGGGTGGATAAGCCCATTGTTTGGAGCTAATTTTCCTCTCAAGAAACTTACTGGTGTGTAAGCAGTGTGGTATATGAGGGCACCAAAACTAAGCACAAAGCAGTAGCTAGAAGCTTAAATATTAAGTAGAGTTTTCACAAGTTTTCATAGTATTGGTAGCTAAAATTGAAGTTCAGGGTCCACTAGGAAGAGGATAACTGTTAAAAAAAAAACCTCAGAATTTGATTGGGAATGCCAAAGAACTTTACCCAACAAGTACGAACAGGCCAGCAATATCTTAATTTTACAAAGACAGAAACCCAGCCTCAAATCCACCCAATTCCAGAGTAGATAAAATTGACAAACCCCTACACCAACGGTTTTCTATTAATTAAAGGTTCATCCAGGTCCTGTACAATTTTTATTATTCAAACACCAGACACAAAAATAAACAGGGCACAAGTCGTGGGGAAGGAGGGAGGCAGTTTAATACAAAAGATGACAAAAAAAGAGAATGCCAAACATTTACAAAAGTTCAGATGAAATTGTAGAACTGAAAAATATAAGTGAATGAAGAACATAATAATTGTGTTTAGGAGCATGCTAGACTAAGCTAAAGAGAGGTTTAGCGGTTTGAAAGATATGTTGATGGTGAACATTCAGATTGAGGCATGGAAAAATAAAAGGAAGGCAAGGTACAAAGGAGCATAAGAGACATGAAGGAATTTGTTGTGGTTATCTATGTGACAAACGTCTCCAAAATTTAGTAACTTAATAAAGCCACATTACTGTTTCTCATGAGTGAGTAACTTAGACAAGGTATAGCAGTGCCAGCTCATTAAAGCACCATGATGTCTAGGGCTTCAGCTAGGAAGACACAAACTATTAGCTGCAGAAACATCAAAAGGTGGATTATGTAACACGTCTGGTGCCTGTGTTCCATCACGTGGGTTGTCCTCCAGTAGAGAATTCCTCTGTGGGATTCTAACGTGGTGAATCAGCTCCAAATGGGAGTGTTCCGAGAGTGTGCCGGCCAACGAAGAAGTAGGAAGTGACAGCACCCTTAAAGTATCAGTAGGGGCTGGCAAAGCGTTATTTCTGCTACATGCTACTCTTGAAGCATTAATAATGTCAACCACAATTCGACAGAAGATAAAATAAAATGCACCTCACAACGATGATACTAAGCTTTAGCAAGATGTGGATGTTCTCACTCACTGTTGGAGGGAAGGCAAAATGGGACTGCCACTTTGGAAGGCAAGTTGGCAGATTCGTACACAGCGCGATGCAGTCTCGTCGTCCAATCCAGCTCTCGTGTTTTGAAGTATTTATCCAATTGACTTGAAGATGTATATCTCCATGAAACCCTCCCATGAATATTTTTAATAAGTATTTTCATATTCAGCAAACACTGGAAGCAACTGAGATATTGTGTTCTAAATAATTGGATAAACAAACCTGGTGCATTCATGAGAGGAATATTATTTATGGAAAGGACTGAGCTGTTCAGAAACACAAAAACATGAATGAATCTTAACTGTGTATTGCTAAGCAAAAAAGGCCCCTCTGAAAAGGCTACATTCTATATGATCCACCAAAAACAAGGAAATTCTGGGAAACTGTCCCACATAGGAGCCTATGGAGACCCGGCTACTAAATGGAATATGGTGCCCTGGATAAGATCCTGAAATAGAAAAGGGACACTAGGGAAAAACTAAGAAGCCTGAATTAACCTGAATTAAACATGGATTTTAGTTCATGATAATGCATCAATATTGGTTAGTTAGCAGTGATGAATGTTTCCTATTAATATAAGATGTTAACCATAAATGAGTATTGGGGAGTATATGGGAACTCTGTGTTATCTTTACAAATTTTCTATATATCTAAAACTATTCTAAAATTTTAAAAAAGTTTCCTTTAAAAAAAACCTATCAAATTTGTATTTAGAGTCTCAGAAGAGGAGATAATAGGGTCTCAGAAACATTTGGAAAAAAGCCATGGCTGAGGAATATCTCAAATTGATAAAAGACACGTAGCCATAGATTAAAGAATTTCTACCAATCCCATGCAAGAACAATACAAGGAAAACATAAATAAAACCGCCTAGGCACTTCAATGCAAACTGATGAAAACCAAAAACAAAGATAAGAACACATATCGTATTCAAAAGGGCAATAATACAAATTTTAGCTGGTTTCTCAACATAGAAAATTAAGTATGAAGACAACGGAACTACATCTTTAAAGAGCTGCAGGAAAATGCTTGCCATCCTTGAATTCTATATCCGTAACTTGAAAAGGTAAAAATTAAGGCAAAATGAGAATGTTTACAGAAAAACAAAGACTGAGAGAATTCAGCACCACCAAACCTATATTATAAACCCTACAATTAGGTAATTTTCAGAATAAAGAAACAATTTCAGACACATAAATAGAAATGAAGAAAGGAATAATGAGCATAGATTAAAAAAAGAAATCTGTGGTAAATATAAAATGTGTAAATCCACAATAACAGTAATGTCTTGTGAGGTTCAAAACGTATGTAGGATTAAAACCAGGATTCCAACACACTGAAAGACAGAAGGAAAAGATTGAGTTAAAGCATCTTAGTTTATTAACATTTTTAAGGTTGTGGCGACAGCATTAATTTATATTTAATTCTTAGGAATTAAAGATGCATGTGATAATCTCCAGGGGACCTGAATAATACAGTTGTCACATGCTAATGAGAGGACTGTATAATAAAAAATAATGTGTTAATGCAAGACATCAAGAGGAGAGAAAAGGGAACGCAGGACATGGAAAACAAGTCAGAATGCAAACTTATCACCAAACTCATTAAAAGTAAATTAACCAACATCCAATAAAAATTTAATTTTTGTCAAACGGGATAAAAATGTACAACCCGACCACATGATGCTTATTACACTGCAGGAATTTTAAACATGAGAAAACAGAAAGGAGTAAAATTGAAAAAGCCCAGGGAAACATGTCATTCAAACAGGAAACAAAAGTAGGCTGGTGTTTTTAAACTAATATCAGATGTCATGGCAAAAATTAGTTCAAATGATACAATGATCATTGTTACCATAATGATCAGTCCAAAAAGAGGAGAAAACAAGTCTAATTTGCATATAAAAATGTAAAGCAAAAACTTGATAGAACCAAACGAAGGGGTATAAAAATTATATGATCATGGTGGGAGATTTCAACAAACCTCTCTCCTTAATTGATAGAACTCTGGCATAAAGTGTTTAGGGATATAGGAGTTTTGAACATGACCACAAGCCTGATCCAAATGACATGTTTAGAGTGTAGCAGCCGACAATCACAGAACACGAATATTCACCCAAATTGACCGTATGTTGGACCATCAGGCCAATCTCAGCACGTTTGAAAAGACTGAAATCAGAGAGTATGTTCTCTTCTCACTGCAGAATAAGCTGGGATGGTGATGATGATGATGATAGTAACTACAAAATCCCCAAATGGACTTAAAGAAACAATCTTCTAAATAGAGCATGTTGAAGAAATCACAGTGTAAATGAGGAAATACTTTGAATAATTATGAAATACTATATTGGATAATTACGAAAGTTCTATATATCAAAAGGCAGCTAAAGCCATATTTGAAAGAAAAATTATAGCAGTAACTGTACATATTAGAACAGAATCGCCCTGGATGTGGGGTGACTTCCTGCTCAAGGACCTGAACTCAGCAGTGGTGGGGTAGTCAGAACTTCAGGCCTCCTCCCAGCTTCCCTCCTGGCCAGGGAAGGGCTTCCGGCTTCCCAGCTCCACAGCACCAGCCTCCAAGCTCTGCTGAGGGACTCAGGAGCCAGGAAGGGGTCAACTCCAAGAGCGTGGGGGTGTGGTCCTCAAGGTGTGAGTGAGGGAGATGGATGAGGGTGTCCAGTAGCACACCGGGGAGACAGGTTTTGTGGCTCTGGGGACCAACTCGCCAGGTCTCTCCTGCCCCCTCCCTAGGTCTTCAGGGTGTGATGGTGCCTCAAGCCTTAATGCCTGATTCCAGCTGGGAACAGGTCCAGATGTCTAGAGCCTCTGCAAGCAAGACCAGCCTCCACTCCAGCCTCGCAGGCTCTGCCTCCTCCTGCGCCTGCTGGTTCCTTAGTGTTTGCATCTCTGCACAAAACAGTCAGAAAGGTCAAACTCTGGTGTCTACACCCAGAGCTCTGAGACTGGAAGCGAGAATGGCTCATTCTTGCAGCAGTGACTTTGCATGTGATCCCTTCCTCTTACATTGTCCTCGCTGCCCCTCCCCCAGAGCCACAGCCTCTGGGTCACACACGCATTCCACAAACACTTGCCAGGCCCCCATGCTGGTCAGGCCCTGGGCTGAAAAGCGAGGGCATGGCTGGGGTCCTCCTTTTTGCCTGATGACCTTGAGAAGAAAGGCCCAGGACTGTGGCGGTTCACAGTCTACACTGGGATGGAGAAGGGCAGGTGGGGAGAGGGAGGAGGCTGGGGGAGACGAGCGGAGGCACAACGTGACCTAGGAGGGGCACCCAGGAGAGACAAAAGCCTTCACAGACAATCCCAGGCCCAGGTTTCCAAAACTCACCCAAGTGCACCCTTAAAATGGTGTCTTTTATTGCATGTAAATTACACTCACTGAAGTTGACTAAAAGCAAGTACTGGAGAAAACACATAGAGAACCTTTTCTTGGCTAATAGTAAATGAAAGAAGCTCCAGGTTACAGAAACCCTCTTTTCTTTGCTGGGGAGCACTCTGTCCAACGTTCAGTACATGCATTAGATGTCACTTTTAAACATCACTTTGTTAGCTGGAAACTCTTACTTACCTTTCCCCAAAGACCTGCCGCTGTGAACTGTTGCCCAAATGCATTCACTGACTCAGGAATGCCATGGCGGCTTCCCTTTTCCTTGGAAATGCTTATTATTTACTGCATCTTGAGCACAGCGGGGGCCAAGAAAAACTAGATCATCTTTCCTCCAGTCTCTCGCAGCAAGAAGGAGGAGGAAGGAAAATCGATAGGTGTGATCATCATTCTTCTCCATCCACAGTAAACAGGTTGAGGAGGGTCATTATTCATGGCGGGGGGCAGGGGCGGGGGAAATCGCATTAGAAATGCTGGGGAAACAGAAAGCAAATTTTAAGACCACAGTTACGCCCCTCACTTCGTGGCCCGACTGCCTGCTGAAGGAGTTTTAATTGCATGAGCCAGGGTTTCGAGATACCTGGCACAATTCCAAGCTTGGATCCTAGGTATGCGGTTTCTAGGCTTTATTTTCTCACCTTTTAGTCAACTACTAAAACTACTGTAGATCATCTTTCCTAAGTATAATGTATCATTATTAAGTGGGACATTACAGAAGAGCATGAAATTATATATGGAGAGGCATGTTTTCTGGTGCAGTTTTGGCACAGGTTAAAAAAATGCAAGAAGCCCCTTATGAAAGTGTGAGCATTTGCTCAGCTCCCAAAAAGCTCCACCCTCCACCCACAAACGAACTAAATGCCACAGAATCCTCGTGGGGGAAGATGAAGGAAGTAAAGCGTACCTGGGCCTGCACGTGAAGCTAAGGAATTAATAGCATGTGACGGGTGAGTTGGCAGCCGCACAGGACACGTGTGGATTGTATTCACACTAGCAGTGGGGCAGAGTGACCTTTAGCTGCAGCCCCGGTGCCTGGGGCATCCCTGGTGACACACGCAGGTGAAGGCAGCATAGACCATATGGCAGGCGCTGCGCTTCCAGGGCTATGTTAGTGTGCTGGTTTCTGAGAAGGAAAAAAAAAAAAAAAAGATGACGCTCATTACCCTTTGGAGAGCTTACAGCGTGGCTGGGAAGACAAGGCGCAGCCACGTAGAAAGCGCAGACCCCGTGGGCTATTCTTTTTATAAAGATGATGCTTGGTAAAAACGCTCTCCTTCTGTTTACACACTGCCCGGCGTGCACACACACACCACGCACCTGCCCACACTCGCGGTCCTGCTGCTACCTTGAGATGCTCAAATTAAACATAAGTTTTGTGGTGTCTTTTCTTTGTCATGATTTATATTTAAGTTATAGTGGCATATTTATCGGGATCTGCTTTCCTCTTGCGGTGGCGGGAGAGGTTCCCGACTAAATACAAAGCCGTGTGTTCCTGTCTCTGCATTCTCGCCGCCAACGCAGAGCGCGCATTTGACTGATGGCGCTTTGAAGGTAAAAAGGAGACTTTGCAGCTTCATTATTTCCATGGAACCCAGTCCTTGAGTCTCCTTGATACCCAACAACAAGATTTTAAACTTCCTCTGGCTTATTTCTGAAACTTCTACTGGCCTTTAAGTGCCCTGTCATGGGAATCAACCCGTAAAAGTTTCCATATTTTTTTCTCCTATCCTCCCACCCCCGATCAAAGTTCTTAAGACAGTTATGCCCGAGCTGCCTTATGATGCTGGTTTTCAGGAGAAGGATTCAGTAAGAGATGAATCAACTCCATCTGCAAACCGTTCAGTCATCCATGCATCGTGATGCCTGCTGTGATGTGAGGCTGGGGACACAGTGGCCAGAGTGACAGCTTAGGACCCTGCTCTCAGGCAGCTCACATCCCGGTGCAGGGATTCTGTGAAGGGTCCAGGAAAACGAGCTATGTTCAGACTGTGCTAAATGCCAGGTTGGAAGGGGTAGGAAGCAAGCCAGTGATGGAGAGAGACTAGAATGGATGGCCGGGCTGTCTTATTACAGGGAATAGGGAAGGCCTCTCCCAGGAGGTGACAGGAGGAATCCTTCCTTTAATGAGGAAGAATACAACCCAGGCCATGTGCAGGGAGTTCAGGCAGGACAGCAGCGAGACCCGAAGTTCTGAGATGGGATCGGCCACGGACTGATTCCAAAACAGCAGTAGGCTTCACCTGCTCAGACCAGAGGTCCCTAACCTTTTTGGCGCCAGGGACTGATTTCATGGAAAACAATTCTCCCACAGACTCGGGAGAGAGGTGGGTGATGGCAGAGCTCTGCATCCCGGGAGTTGGAGCCTGCAGTGCTTACTTAAGATCTGGTCAAATATCAAAAAGCTATTTATTGATAAGGCAACATCTGAGCAAACTTACTTCCGAAACAACCAAAGCATATGCTCAGAGGGTGGAGAGGTATGGTTTGCTCACATTTCTTCTCCCAGAAGCCTTGTCTGTATTGTCATAGGAATACGGGAATGTCCTAAGCTACGGGCGGCTTAATGTACTTTGCTGAAACAGCTTAGACTCCTGTTTTGAACCATTTTTCTTCCAAGAGCTACCCGTGTCCAAACTATTCGCTCTGTTAGTCATAACAGAGCAGAACTGGAATTATATTATGATGAGTATGAGTCACTTAAAATTTTATATGAAACTGCTTTTTTTTTTCCTATTAGTATCCGAGGCAATCAGATGAAAATCAACCCCGGCATTATCCGGGCAATTCTATAAATTAAAGAGATATGAATACGTTTGTTCTTTCCCCAGTGGTTGTGGTTTGTACCTTTGTTACTGTTCATGTTCATTTTCATTTTTCCAATTCTTCCAGTCAAACACCCTCGTTTTCCACCAAGCTGCTAACAAATTCAGCTTTCAAACCAAGCTAAGCCTGGTTCTGTCTGGACAATCAAGTTACACAGCTTGTGTCTTGCAACAAAACAAGCCCTGTCAGAGAAGGCCGCTGTGGAAACTCTGGCAAACACGCACCTAGTAATAGGACACGCTGAGTACGGCAGAAACAAAGCAGAATGAAAAGCTGACCTGCTTATCTATAAGAAAAATTAAATCTACCTGTGATATATTAATGATTATAAAATAGGCTTTAGCAACTGGGAGAATTTGAATGTTTATTGGAGAGTTGATGATAATAAAGAATCCTTAATTATTTTAGGTGCAAAAGTAATATTTCTGTTATTTAAAAATACTCTGTTTAGAGATACCCATTAAATATTCATGGAGCATATGGACAACAACAAACAAATCACAAGGGATTTTCAAAGCTTGCAAAAATCTTCTGATCACGTTTTGTTTCCAAGATTTTTTTCTCCTTCAGATGAGCATAGTGATTTGGCAATTACGATATCTGGAGCTCAAACGATTTATCAGTGTTACAACTACGCAGCAATTGCGCGCAGTCTTCAAACCTTTTAATGTCTCTTCCTCAGGAGTGTGCCAATATTTAGTTTACAGCTTTGCTTTTGAATGTACAGGGGGGAATCCCTTCACAGCTAGTTGAAAATCCCATGCACAAGAGAGGCTTCTGAATGAACTTTTTGGCCCCAGTGAGACATTCCTAATGAAACAGTTTCTGCATGTACTAATTAAATGTTTGTGATTACAAGGTTTTGTGTCATGTTAAAACTTTAACTAGCACCAACAATGTAATTTACATGCATTTATGGTGGAGTCCAATTTTCATTCCCGTCATTAGCCAAGCTTGCCTGTTTCTCCCATAGAAGTGTCTTTGGGCCAGGCGCGGTGCCTCACGCCTGTAATCCTAACACTCCGGAAGGCCGAGACGGGCAGAATCGCTCAAGGTCAGGAGTTCGGAACCAGCCTGAGCAAGAGTGAGACCCCGTCTCTACTAAAAAATAGAAAGAAATTAATTGGCCAACTAAAAATATGCAGAAAAAATTAGCCGGGCATGGTGGCACATTCCTGTAGTCCCAGCTACTTGGGAGGAGGCTGAGGCAGAAGGATCTCTTGAGCCCAGGAGTTTGAGGTTGCTGTGAGCTAAGCTGATGCCACGGCACTCACTGTAGCCCAGGCAACAGAGTGAGACTCTGTCTCAAAAAAAAAAAAAAAAAAAAAAAAGAAGTGTCTTTGAATTAGTGGCAGCCCCGCTAAATGAAAATGAAAGATGCTTGGGAGGGTAAACTAACCACCGAGAACTGAGCTTGGAACAGTCCTGATGACAAGATGCACGCAGACAGATATACCACAGGGGAGTTTTTATACCCCGGGTGTAAACAGAGGCAGGAAGTGTAAGACTACAGGGGTAAAACTTGCCTTGGATTCGTTGCTTGGAAGACAGAGATCTATTATAATAAGTAAATTAAAATTGCTCCAACCAAAAGTAAAACTAAAGCCCAGGTGCTAGGATGCAAAGAGGTTAGCTTCCCCTGTGTGCTGCAAAGACTGGGCCCACTGGGGAAGAGTGGAGAGCAGATCGGGGAAGTAAAGAGAAGACACCTAGCAGACAGGACAGTTCTTGTTTCAGTCTGCAACAGTTTGGAGAAA
>CAUYRT010052769.1:0-27574 GCA_963574885.1 Lepilemur ruficaudatus
CTATTTAGTACTTATTAATAACTTCATTCCAGTAAGGTATATCAAGATTCTACATGGATATCTACTTTTTCTTTAGCTAGTTTTCCACTTAAAAAAGTAAGTTTCTTCTATTGTAGTTTCCTTGGATCACCCCAAACACAAAGTGGTAGGAAAAGTAACAAAGAAACCTAAGCCCATGGACTGGAGCAAAATAGGAGTTTGTTGTCCCAGTGAGACAGGACGCTGAGCATACTTTTTCTTGGGATACAAAAGGACAGAAATAAACAGAGATAGATAAAAATCTTGTAATTTTTAATAAAAATATGTTAGTTATTTAAACATTCATCAATAAAACTTAGGTTTTCTTATACTGTAATTTATCTGTTTGCTAGGAATAAAAAACAAAAAAGATTTGATTTTCAGTTCTGATATAACCAACCTATAGGACCTTGAGTGAATCTAGACATCTATTTTAATGTTGTTCATTTACTTTTTAGGAAACATTTTATGAGACAACCAAACAACTCAGAGAGATTAACAATTCATAGGAAATATGTCAAATTTTATGGCTGAAATATTCCAGAACTATAAATTATTAATAATATGCCTAATGAAATAAAATGATGGTTATTTTTAAATAGTGTTCTGAAGTCAGGTTTAATAAAGTATAGATTATCCAGCATTATTTGAAGTGACTTATTATGAAATAATTTTATTGAGAAACAATTTACACACAATCAAAAGCCTACATTTTAAGGGTATGATGCATATACCTGTGTAACTCTAAGAGAAATCGGGATAAAGAATATTTCCATTATTCCTTTCCAGTCAATCTCTATCATATGCCACCATTTCAGACAACTAATGATCTGCTTTTGTCACTAAATATTAGATTTCACTTCTCTAGAGATTCATAGGAGTGCAGGCACACAGAATGTACTCTTTGATGTCTAGGTTCTTTCCCTTAGTATAATATTTTTGAGGTTTCTCCATATTTTGAATATTATGCATCAATAGTATTAGTACTATGTAACTTTTTAGATATAAAATACTTTGTTTATCCATTCACCTCTTGATGGACATTTGGGTTACTTCCAATTTGGATTTATTACAAATGAAACTGTTGTAAACATTCATCAATAATTTGGTGTGTGGTAGTATGTTTTCATTTCTTTGGAGTAAATATCAAGATATAGAATTGCTGGCTTACAAGGTAAGTGTCTATTTAACTTTGTAAGAACTGCCAAACGAAGTTCTAAAATAGTTGTACCATTTTGTACTTCCATTAACAATCCTGAGAATTCCAGTTGCTTCACCTCTTTGTCAGCACTTGCTGTTGTCGGGTTTTTCATACTTAGTTATTTTAGGGGATGGTATTTGTATTCTTTTTGAAGCACATCTGTAATTGATTACCATACACTTAGCAGTTTCAGAAGAATTAAAATTAAACTTTAAATTAAATTAAAATGAAACTTTCAAGAGAATTAAAACCTCAAATTAGCAGAAGTTGTCACTTTAGGAGTGTTCACTTTGCATCTACTTGTAGTGTTTGACTTTTTTTTTATAATTAGTTATGTGTTATTTTTATTATGAATTTTTTTTTTTTTTTAGCAAACCTTACCTGTAAGAATTAGGGTATATTTGGTTGGTGAGTCACTAAGCTGTTAGTGAAATAAAAGTGATCCTATCTGAGACTGATATTCACCTGGCATACAGTTGATACTGGCTCAGAGTCATGCCATGTGTCAGGTGGACCAGGAAACTACATTTGATAGGGACAGAACTTCAGACATCAGAATGGTAAGTTAGGAATTAGGCAAGGCAGTATCTGAGGATTTTCATGAGTAAAAAACCAACCCTGAGTGTCCCAGAGTTAAAGACCAATCAGCAGAGGCAACAGGATACACTGATACCAATAATCATCAAATAGATCTAGATAGCTTATTCAATGATCAGCCAGGGGAAAGTTCAACTGGGAATAAGGACATAAGATGTTCCATGTAATTACATCCCTCATCTCTGTCTCAAATATGAAATATATGGTAGTGTATAACCTGTACGCAAACTGCAGATTGTAGGTACGAGTATTTTTGCACGAACTAGAAACATATTGTCAATTTGACACATCAGAATACTTGGCTAAACCTAAAACACATGAAATTTTGAAATTTTATGTAAAATATGCCAACAATTACCACATTATTTTTCTTTCAAATCTATGCTGAAAATTAATGTTAATGAGCATATTGTTTTATTTTATTTTTTTGTTAGAAAATAAGATGTACTGTGCACTATTTTGCATTTGTAGTTAGCTGGCTCAATTGACCTAAAGTAATTGGAGAATAATTGACTTAACATTGGCTTCTTCCATCAATAATTTTAAAAGATATGATAAAATGGTAGAGGTAGTTACGATTTCAGTCTCGAAAATCACTAGCAGAAATAAATCCATGACACAGACCTAGTATCTAAAAAATCAAAAATTAGTTTGGTTAATGTATACTTTTTAATCATTGCCTATACATTTAAATAAAAGAAAAAACTATCAAATTACAAGCACAAGATACAAGTATTGCATGAAATTGAAATAACTTTGTCAAATAATGTTATATAATATTAATAATTTCATTTTTATTTTATTTTTTTATTTTAGCATATTACATGGGTAAAAATAGTTAGGTTATATATATTGCCTCTGCCCCACCGAAGTCAGAGCTTCAAGCATGTCCATCCCCCAGACGGTGTGTGCCGCACCCATTAGGTGTGAATATACCCCTCCCCGCCTCCCCCCACCCACCTGCCCGACACCTGATGAATGTTACTACTATATGTGCACTTAAGTACTGGTTAGTTAATACCAATTTGATGGTGACTACATACGGTGCTTGTTTTTCCATTCTTGTGTTACTTAGTAGAATGGGTTCCAGCTCTATCCAGTTTTAACATTTTAGTATATACGATAAGCATCAACTCATAAATGATGTATATTAATTTGAGAGCTCTGACAGGGCAGGCAAATAATGAGAAATCACATGTAGTCTTACTGGATGAGAATTTGACAATGTAATGTTTGGGCACAAATAAAGTATAAGCAGTATCTAATTTCATAATAGGTGTGTTCATAATTGTAATAAAAGCTATTTGTTTGAAACATAAGACCACACATAAATTGATTACCACCTGGGGACCACAGTGTTACGATTTGCTTGAATTATTATTCTATGGTCAGTACCGATGGTTTAAATGAATCATTGAATCATAACAATGTAGGGCTGGAAGCAATCTCAAAGTCACCTTTTCTAACAGTGCAGAAGCAATCGAAATGAATGGAGGCTATCAGATGGCTATCTGTCTTTTCATTAAAAATTTCCCTTAAGAGAAATTTACTGATCTCTCTGGATACATGGCTCTGAGGTTTGATTGGCCTGATTACCTTGAAACTAAGTCTGCTGTTTGAGTAAAAACTTAGTAATGTTAAAAACGTTAAAAAGACTTTTGGAAAGCTTGGGTTTCTTATCACCTCCTCTATACTCAGCGTAACACTGAAAATAAAAAATGGGAGAGATTTTTCTTTCTCCTTAAGATGATCTTCACTTGAATGCTGTGCATGTATTTGATTCTTTCCTACTTTTTCTCACACACGCTCTCAAATTCCTTTCCAATTGCTCTTTACCCTCTGGCTGTGTTTATAGTCAAGTTTTTCTAATCCTTAAAAGAACATTTCCTCAACTAAAGATGACTTCCTAGAATTAAAGACTTACTCATATGTTTTAGTTAATAATATCATTGTTTACTGTCCTGTGCTAGAAGTTCTATAGTATGCATTTCCCCTAATTTTTTGCCTCTAGTTTAATTCTCAATTCTTTGCTATTGGATCATTACTCCATCCATTCAAAGTTATTCCTGAATTCCTGCTCCCACTTCAATCAAATAAGTAAAATAATAATAATAATACAGATATGAAAAAATAAAGCAAAATTATTCCTGAATTCCTACTATGTCCCCCAAATCAATGATGGTTAGAAGAGTGATGGAATAGTCACAAAGGTGGGAGGTAGGAGAAAAAATGGTTTTGTTTTATAGAACATTATTTCATGATTCTATTAAAAGTTCTCTTTTAGAGGTCATTGGTAATGGCATAACTGTCAAGTCTAATAACCTTAGTGTATATCTGACTTGGTTTTTTAGAAATGTGTGATCTAGTTGATTCTCTTTGTGGACACTTTTTCCTACCTTAGTTTCCGTGAGAGTATATCTCTCAGGGAATGCAGGGAGACATCAGCCCACCCAGGAATTAGACAGATATAAAGTAGCTAATAGCAAACTTTTTGAGTTAATTCTCTTACTTGCACTTCTCTTGATGTGGAGATTCTGGCAAAAGAACATCAAATATTCCTCTGGCTCCTGACATGACTCTGCTGCTTGACACGATGAGCTTGCCACTTGAGTCTCAAATCTTCTTTTTGCTCCTTTATACTTCTAAAATGGTTAATAATATATTGAGCTAACTTTAACTTGCCTTTTATTTTTCCTTCTCTCTGCTTATAATTTTATTATGGATTATTGTAGCATTATCTTTGCATAGTATATCACTGATATTGTCATACACGTGCTTTAAAGTTTTTCATAATACAAAGAACTAGTGACTAAAATTATATCATTGTTCTATTTCTAACTGAAAATTATATAGTTTTTATGTTCTCCTCTCAGCTCCAACAAACAGCATGTTTGTGTGCACATATGAACATACACAGATACAAACATACACATGAAGAAAAGCTCAGTGAAGACAAGGACTTAGTCTATTTTCTTCAGTGTTGTATCCCTGAAGTGTAGCACCATGCTTGATATGTATTAAATGATTAATAAATATACTTTGGATGCATGGGTACATAAATTAATGGATTATATCCCTTCATATCTCCTCTTGGATTTTTGAGTAAAGTTCATATTTTGGAATATGCCGTGATTTACATAACTTCTGGAGTATTATTTTGTGCTCCTGGTGCTGTGTATATGAAGGTCCAAACAGGAAGCACAGCTCCAGCTTAAATATTCCCTTTTGCTGAAGAGAAAATTGAACTTCAGACCAATCAGACAACATTTCCAATATTTTATTCAATGGCATTGAATTTTTTGCTTCTGCCTGAGATGTTCTGCCTCCACTTTTCTGTCAAATATAGTTGCAATTCTGTTGGTGTTTTGAGTTCCAGCTCTTATTTGTACATCCTCCTTAGATCACTCTTACGGAATTTTGTTTTTGCCTATGTTATAAAGAAACGAGTGTCAAACTAGAATTGCAGAAAACTTTTTTCTTAGCATCACCACCTGTTAGACATACTAGTATTAAAAAATAGTGTTTTTAGTATTATATTCCTCATCTGCAAAATCAGAATATTTCCTTTACTGTGTAACAGTGAATTCAGGTGGTCCTTGTTTTGACTATGTGTGTATGGCGTGGGAAAGAGAACATGCCATGTGGTTGCCATTGTATCTTCAAAATGTCTTCAAAAACTGCGATAAATAGTATTGATAGTAGCTTGCCCAAAGCATGTGATAGTACTGTAGCACTGAATGCAAACATTCATGCAAATGCATTTTGCACACAAAAATCTTTCTTTAGACATCAGCACTTCGTTCCCGGGACTACACACATTTTTATTGATAAAGATATATAGCAGCGAAAAGTTTGAGAAGCAGTGTCTCAACAGTTGACGGACATGATTGAATCCAGATTTGGATCTCAGTACATACATCAGGGCTGGTGATAAGCATTTTTCCACCATCACTGTATGGATCAGGGTTTCCCAAAGGTACCACATTTCCTCCTGCCCCTTCTGTTGCCCACTCTCAGCAAATTTCAAAGACATTAATTGTCCCTATTGATCAGGAACACAGACTGAGTCCTTTGTAACACGGCCTTCCAGGTAGCACTATTAAACTGATATAGATGAGATGAAACTAATTTACTTTTCCTGTTGAAAGTAAAGGAATTATTTTAATAACTATAGATCAAATATAAATGTTAATAGTAGGAACATCAGAGGGACTAAGGAAAAATTTTATGCATCTGAAATTAAACAGTTGTGGGATAAAAGAGAAGAACAGTAGTCTAAAAATAAACAAAAGCAGATTAAAAGATATGAGAGTCTTGTTATGTGAATCATTATATACTATGGTCAAAAACATATCATATAATCTCAGTATTACAAGAGAAAAAAAAAACCTTTAACACAAATGTCAGTCTTATTTTATGACTGTGGTATTCTAATAAGATTATATCCTACTTAAAAAATGAGCCAGATGATGCTTTGCATAACAGAAAAGTTAAAAAGCTAGTTTTGCCAGCAAAGGAGAACTGCTTTTACTGAGTGTTGTGTAAATAATACTGTATTAATTAGGGTTCCCCAAAGAAACAGTACCAGTAACATCTGTGTCTATATTTATATCATCTTTATCTGTGTCTATATCCACATCCATAAAATGAACAGATTTATTTCGAAGAATTGGCTTACGCAATTGTGGGGAGCTTGCAAGTCTAAAATTTGTAGGACAGGTCAACAGGCTGGAAATTCTGAGGCAGGAACTGATGCTTCAAACTTGAATCAGAATTTCCTGTTTCTCAAGAAAAACCTTGGTTTTTGCTTTCAGGGCCTTTCTGATTGCATGAGACCCACCTGCATTATTGAAGTAAACTGTTTTTACTGATTGTAGATGTTAACCACATCCACAAAACATCTCCACCACAACACCTAGATTATTGCTTGCCTGAACATGAGAGTACTGTAGCCTAGCCAAGTTGGCCCTTGAAACTAAACATGGCAAACACTTTTTGGTCACGATACAGAGAAATGTTCCATTGTTTCACTGGTCTCACTGTGTTCCATTGTGTTATCTTGTAGACATTACATGGTATAGATCAGGGTTCCCCAAAGGTACCACATTTCTTCCGGCCCCTTCTGCTGCCCACTCTCAGCAAATTTCAAAGACATCACGCATTGATACAGAACATTCTGATACTCAGAAATGTCTCTGGCAAGTTGCCAACACCATTCTTCTCTGGCATACTATGGGTTAAAAGAGAGGTTCAGAAGCTTTGAGTGTGTCACCTACTTACCTGGGTCCCTAGGTTCAATTAATTCCTGGTGGGAACTGTCATTACATGGTTCAGATGCATGGCCCAGAGCAATCCAAACGGAGCTCTTACGTGAAATGAGGATCAATATCCTCCTTTTTTAGTTTAACCGTAGCTTCAGGGCAGTTATAAACCTAAGTCAGAGGTAAGATGTGGCTGCTATCCCAGAAGCCCCTCAAGCAGTTTCTGCCAAAGGAAAATGGGAAGGGCTGAGACGATGTCACGGCTGGACTCAGAAGAACAAATGTTTGGAAGTGCTTGCCTTTTTCTAATACTTCACCACAGAATATATTCCGACGGCGATTTCATTAAATATAAATACTGATTTATTTATCAGCCTGAAAACAGAATGCTGAAATCAAGCACAACTCAGTACAACGTGTTTCTATAAAGCTATAGTATTTGTCTGTGTTAAAGATTATTAAATGTTTTAAAAGAAAGAGGAATACGTGGAAGGAAAGCAGGAAAAAGAAAAGGAAACAGAAAGAAATGGAAGAGTAGATATTGAAAGAAAAGTTATATATGTTCAGGTAATTGATTTTGATCAATTCTATATATAACTTTCAAAACTATGAATAAATATCAAATATGTGCTCTAGCACTATGCTTAAATTATTAAGAACAGGAGATAAAATTATTTCATTATATTAATTGATAAACTTAATTTTAAGAGAATTCTCAAGATTTAAAAAATACTATAGTTCTATAGTTTACATCAACAAAATAGTGTGCATTAACTAAATACTGTAAAATGAATAGAACAGGATAGGTAATAACGGTAAAAGACTAAAAAAAAAAATTGAGGCAATGGTAGTTTTTTGTTGCTTTTTAATTTTTTTTAATTTCTGTATATTACAGGGGTACAAATGTTTAGGTCACATATATTGCCTTTGTTCCACCTGAGTCAGAGCGATAAGCATGTCCATCCCCAAGACGTTGCATACCACACCTGTTAGGTGTGAATATACCCACCTTCTTCTCCCCCCTCCCATCTGCCTGACACCCGATGAATGTTACTACTATATGTGCACTTAAGTGTTGATCAGTTAATACCAATTTGATGGTGAGTACATGTGGTGCTTGTTTTTCCATTCTTGTGATACTTCACTTAGTAGAATGGGCTCCAGCCTATCCAGGATAGTACAAGAGGTGCTAGATCCCCATTGTTTTTTTGTGGCTGAGTAGAATTCCATGGTATACATATACTGTATTTTATTAATCCACTCATTATTGATAGGTCCTTGGGTTGTTTCCACGTCTTTGCAATTGTGAATTGTGCTGCTATAAACATTCTAGTGCAGATGTCTTTTTTATAGAATGTCTTTTTTTCTTTTGGGTAGATGCGCAGTAATGCGATTGCTGGATCAAATGGTAGTTCTACTCGTAGCTCTTTGAAGTATTTCCATATTACTTTCCACAGAGGCTGTACTAGTTTGCAGTCCCACCAGCAGTGTATGAGTGTTCTTATCTTTCCTCATTCATGCCAACATTTATTGTTTTGGGACTTTTTGATAAAAGCCATTCTCACTGGAGATAACTGATATCTCATTGTGGTTTTGATTTGCATTAGATGATTAGAGATGTTGAGCATTTTTTCATAGTTTGCTGTAAATAAATCAAATAAAGAAGAGAAAAGAAATAACTTCTTATATCTCCTCCCTCTTTCATTACATTGTTCTGGAATTCCCCAGTAACAGACACATACACACACACACACACACACAAGGAAAGTTTTAGAAGACAGTTGAAAGCAACAGTAAAACTCTTCTCTTTTTATGATTGTAAATGTATACGTATATTTATATATGAAATTTATAATATACTTATAATTTATATAACTAGATTAAAGTAAGTTCCTCTTTATATATTTATGTTCAGTTTTGAAAGCTATCATAGAAAAACGTAAACTTTGAGACTCTTACATATAAGTCAATGACTTTTCTAAAAACCACTAAGAAGTAATGACACAATAAAAGAATTGGCAAACATTTAAATTCTGAACTCTTTCAACTCTCAAGTATTAAGGTGTATATATATATATTTAAAAGTGTTTGACAAATGTTTTTAAATTACATTGTCCTTGTAAGGTGCTGTAATGATTATGGATGACTTTTGGCCCTCTTCAAATGGCCGAGAGTCTTTACTTCAAACCTTTAATCTTAATGTTTCAAATACTTTCTCAAAGCTTTTCCTCTTCTTTAACATTCATGGGACACCTGTTACCTTGGAGCCGCTAGAAAATTAGTTCATCTGCATGACAGGAAATAAATCAGACAATAGAATGGCTACAGATGAAATGGTGAGCTCAAAATAGAGTAATTAACAATGAGCTAATTATTTTACTTATAGTTTTTCTCAATATTTATTTATATTATTTCATAGTTTCATATTTCATTATTTCATAGTTTCAGTGTTATTTCATAGTTATCGTTAGCTAATTACTAATAATTATATATTTTAGCAAAAAGACATCTTTGATTAATTTAGCATATTTGATTTTAGACTATATTAAGTGATGAATCAGTGAATATACATTTATTCAATAAATATTTGAAAAGATACAAATTTATTCAAGTTGTGGTGCCAAGAGATAAGGTCAGAAGTGAAGATGAATAAAGTGAAGTCCATGCTCTTAAAGGATGTGTGGTCTTTTCATAATAGCCATCCTAACATGTGTAAGGTGACATCTCACTGTGGTTTTGATTTGCATTTCCCTGATGGTTAGCAATGTTACACATTTTTTCATATACCTGTTGGCCATTTTTATGTCTTCTTCAGGAAAATGTTTACTTAGGTCCTTTGACCATCTAAAAATATCAGATTATTTGAGGATTCTTTTGCTATTGAGTTGTGTGAATTCCTTATGAATTTTGGTTATTAGCCCCATATTACAGATAAGGTGTGTCAATATTTTTCTTAACCTGTGTGCTTCCTTTTCATTTTTTTGTTTCCTTTGCTGTGCAGAAGCTTTTTACTTTGATGCATTCCCACTTGTTTATATTTGCTTTTGTTGCCTGAGTTTTGGTGTGATGTCCAAAAAATCATTGGCAAGGCCGATAATAAAGAGCTATTTTCCTATACTTTCTTCTAGGAGTTTTATGATACTGAGTTTTATGTTTAGGTCTTTAAGTGTGAGTTTATTTTTGTGTATGGTGTAAGATAAGGGTCTAAATTCATTCTTTTGCATGTGGACATCCAGTTTTCCCAACACCACCTATTGAAGAAACTGTCCTTTCCCCATTGTGTCTTCTTGGTGGCCTTGATAAAAATCAGTTGACTGTATCTATCCTAGCAATCAAACGTTATTAACAATAGCTAAGATACAGAAAGAACCTAAGTGTCTGTGGATGAATGAGTGAATATAGAAATAGTGATATTTGTGTATACACACACAAAGAGAAACACACAGTGAAATAATATTCAGCCTTAAAAAAGGAGATATTGTCCTTTGGGATAACATGGATAAAATTAGAGGATATTACGCTAAGTGAAATAAGCCAGACACAAAAAGAGAAATACTACATTATCTTGCTTATGTGTGCAATCTCAAAAACAGTCAAATACATAGGAACAGAGAGTAGAACATTGGTTAGCAGCACTGGGAGAGGGAGAAAATGGAGAGAACTAGGTACAATGGTATAAATTTGCAGTTAGGTAGGATGAATATGTCTAGTTATCTAAGGTACAGCATAAGAACCACGGTTGAAAATATTTCATTCTATGCTGAAAGTTTGGTAAGAGAGTGGATTTTAGGTGCTCTTTTCACATATTCACAAAAAGGTAAATGTAGAAGGTGATGAATATGTTAATTTACTTGACTGTAGTAATCATTTCACTATGTATTTGTATATCAAAACATTATGCTGTATACTTTAAGTACACACAGTAAAAATAATTAATAAGGCTCGTATAAATATGTATGTATTATAATCAGTGAAAAAAATTCTTATTCAAAATAACCTCTCATCAACACTATATTTCTTTTTTCTTTTTTTATGTTTTTTTAATTTTTTTTCTTTATTGAAGTATAATTTACATATCATGCCTTTACTCCATTTTACGTGTACAATTAAATGATTATTAGTAAATTTACCAAGCTTTACAGCTATTCACATAAATCAGTTTTAGAGGATTTCCTTCCCCCTATTGAGATAGCATTTATATTTTCTGGAAGAAAAGTTTGTCTTTAAATTGCAATGCAATAAATACCTTAATAAGATCTTTAGAAGTAGAAGCCATAAATAATTTTTAATATTTTGGATTATTGTCCTAAAATATGTTGAATCTGTTGCTACTGTGGTGGTCTTCAATAAAGAATTAAATTTAAAACTCCTGCCAGGTGTGGTGGCTCACACCTTTAATCCTAGCACTCTGGGAGGCCAAGGCGGGAGGATCACTCAAGGTCAGGAGTTCGAAACCAGCATGAGCAAGAGTGAGACCCCCCGTCTCTACTAAAAATAGAAAGAAATTAATTGGCTAACTAAAAATATATAGAAAAAATTAGCCAGGCATGGTGGCTCATGCCTGTAGTCCCAGCTACTCAGGAGGCTGAGGCAGAAGGATTGCTTGAGCCCAGAAGTTTGAGGTTGCTATGAACTAGGCTGACGGCTGACACCACGGCACTCTAGCCCAGGCAACCGAGTGAGACTCTGTCTCAAAAGAAATAAAAAAATAATAAAACTCCATAAAGTTCAACTGTTCAAATAATGCAGAAGTTCCTAGACTTAAAAAAAAAAAACTCTTCTAGCCTTAATTTTTGCTGGATTAAGGGTACTGGAAACCTAGTCACTGATAACAAATTTTTATATTTCAGTAACACCTTAAACTTTTCAGAGACATTCACATTTATTTTCATTGTATCTCTAATGACCCTTGAGATTCCTATCATCATCCACATCTCTGTGATGAAAAACCTATGAATAAGATGTTAGGTGTTAGGTAACTTGCCAAAAGTCAAAGCTCATGTGTGGCAGAGTTGAGAGAAAACTCAAATATATTTGACTCTAATTCTAGTATTTTTTTCCCTATTGTTTCTGTACTATTGTTAAACTACACTGACATTGTTTGTTGGGTTTCTATAGCCAACTCTAATTTTCCAGTCTTGATATTCTTTCTGTCTCAGAAAGGGAAAGTTGCTCTTTCCTCTGACAAGGTGGCATGCTGCCATTACAACATCCTTTAATAAATAAACACATCTATTCAATGTCACAACAAATTAGAAAGTACTTATTTCTGTTCAGTGAGCTGGGTGAAATCAATAATCACCGGGGAGTTGCCACTATAATTCATTAGAGCCATTCACTGGACCTCAGTAATCAACTCAGAGAACAGAGCCAAAGTCTACGTTCTCTGGAGAGAGAAAGTTAGCTCAAGTGAAAATAGTATCTAATAATTATGGCATTACACACTTTAGACTTCAAAGTGCTGGAGCTCCTTCTAAATAACGGAAGAAATGTTTTCAGAATCACCAATTTTCAGAATGCAATCCAGCATTTAATTTTTTTAAAAAAAGATATCTGAAAAGAAATGGTAACAATGATGTTTTCAAAATATATCCTGATATTCTGATCTTTTTGGTCCTCAAATCCACCTCATTGATCACAACTCAGCAGCTTCTTACTGGTCTATTTTACTACGTATTACTTTCAGTTTCCTGTTTCAGAGTCTCCTTTTTTCCTCAACCTCAATGTTGGAGGCTCCAGGGCTCCTTTTTTGGTTATCTTGTCTTCTCTATATCTAAACTCATTTTCCTATTTAAAACTGGTTTCACCGTTTTAAATATTCAAATGGCCAAAAATTCTGAATGTATCTGTCTATTCTAGATTGTTTGCTGAGCTCTTAACTCATACATTCAACCTGCCATGGCAAATTGGCAATTTCATTTGGATGTCTAAATGATACTGCAATCTCAACAAGTCCAGAACTTAATTCCCCATTCCCCTTCTAAAACAACCCTGCTCAACCTATCTCAGTTGATACTAATTACATCTTTCAGTTGCTCTGTACTTGCCTCTCAGCCCTGCCCATGTGAGCTTCCTTGCCTTCCAATATTAGCTCACAAATCTCCCCTCCATGTCCCTGAGCAACAGGATAGAGCCCTGGCAGTATGGGATCTGCCCTGTGGGCCTGTCTCTGGGTCCCCCAAGATCAATCCCTGACCATGCCAGGGAGAAGCATGTTGATCCCAAGTTGCCTATGAGGTGCTTAGCAGGTTTCATGACACTCCAGTTGGGGGTGTGCCCTGCTCTGATGGACCCACTGTACAAGCAGCACCAGAGAGAGCTGGTGAGCAGGTAGCTCACAGTCCGACCATCCCTCAGTCCACTGCAGGACCTGAAGAGGAAAGGTTTGAGCCCCACTCTCTGTGAAAGCTGCAGTGTGGTGGCTCAATTGCCTCTCTCAGCTGCTGTGGGGAGGGGAAGGAAGGGGAGGAAAAGAGTTTGGATGGAGAAAAGCTAGCACTCTGTCACTCACTCCAGAAGGCAGCCCACCCAGAATGGTCAGGCTTTGGAGTCACCCAGATCCCTCAGGACCCGCTGGACCCCTGTGGCTCCCATAGCATTGACCAAGGTTCGGAACTGTTTGTTTGGGAACAGCAAGACAAAAACCTGAAGAGTTGAAGCCCCCCACCCCGGGGGAGACAAAGGCACACAGTGAGTAGAGAAGCAACATGGTGCCTACCATCCCAGTACAAGTCTGTGGTGACTAGAAGTGCCCCAGGGGGGTTGGGAACCTGGTGCTTTGTCTACAAGAAGCTCCCAGCTCACTGGCAGCAGCAGCTTTTGGGCTCCTGGAGACAGAAAGTCTCTACAGCAGCTTGGGAATTCGCCGACTGTCAGAGATGTGAGGGAGAAAGAAACAAACTGCTCCACCTACCTTGTTCACTGGACTCCAAGCCCCTTGGGGGTTGATCTCTGCCAATATTTTGCTCTCTCTTGTTCTGTTCCACAACTTCTTCCCATAGATTCTCTTGTAGGTTTTGGCACCCTTTCCGCGGAATTATACCAGATCTAGGTTTGTTTATCTGTTTGCTTTTTCTCCTAAAACTTTTCCTTCTTACTGAGACACTCTGGCAGCTGGTGCAGCCATCTTGAATCTCCTCGTGGTAGTGTGTTTTAATTTCCTGCTTTTTATTTTTTGTGTGTCTGTTGTAAGTATATGTTATTTGAAGTAATAGTGAGGCTTGCAAAAACATTTTATGACCAATTATGTTAAGCATATGGCAACTCTGCTTACAAACAAATAAACAAGCAAAGAAAAATCTAACAGAAATTCTACCTTTTCACTACATCACACCCCCACTTTTTAACTTTTTGTTGTTTAACGTTTTGTTGTTTCCATCCATAACTTTTTATACAATCTATCTCTCAAAAAGTTGTTGTAGTTATTTTTGGTAGGTTTGTCTTTTTAGTATTTCTACTCAAGATATAACTGGTTTATAGAATGCAATTACAGCAATACAGTATTCTATATTTGTGTACTCCCTGTTACCAGTATGTTATATACCTTTAGGAGATTTATTATTGTCCATTAATTTTTTTTCTTTCAGATTGAAGAACTCCTTTTAGTATTTTTTATAGGACAGGTCTCATGTTGATGAAATCTCAGCTTTTGTTTGTCTGGGAAAGTCTTTATTTCTCCTTTATGTTTGAAGGATATTAGAATATTTCGCCAAGGTTTAGTATTCTACAGTTAAGATTTTTTTCCTTCAGCACTTTGAGTATGTCATTGACATTCTCTCTTGGCTTACAAGGTTTCCACTGAGATGTCCGATGTCAGACATATTAGAGCTCCTGTATATGCTTTTTTTCTTTTCTTTTCTTTTTTATTTTTGTTGTTGTTGTTATTGCTTCCTTTAGGACCTTTTCTTTATCTGAAATAGCCTTGTTTGTTTTAAATATGTTTGGTGTTCTATGATCTTCTTGTACCTGAATACTAATATCTTTCTCTTGGTTTGAGATGTTCTCTGTTTTTATTTCTTTGAATAAAGAAATTTCTACCTCTATTTCTACCTCTATCACTCTCTCTACCTCCTCTTTAAGTACAATAGCTCCGAGAATTGCCCTTTTGAAGATATTTTCTAAATATTATAGGTGTGCTTCATCCTTTTTTTATTCATTTTTCTTTTTTCTCTTCTGACTGTGTATTTTCAAATAGCCTGTCTTCAAGCTCACTAATTCTTTCTTCTGCTTGTTCAATTCTGCAGTTAAGAGACTCTGATGCATTTCTCAGTTTGTCAGTTGGATTCTTAAGCTCCAGAGTTTCTACTTTGTTTTTTTAAAAATTATTTATATCTGTTTGCTGAATTTTACTGATAGGCTTCTGAATTCCTTCTCTGTGTTGTCTTGAAACTCATTGAGCCTCTTCAGAACAGCTATTTTGCATTATCTGTCTGAAAGCTTCAGAAAGCATCAGAGGCTCTAAAGACATTAAGCAAGCTGGCAATGAACAAAAAATAAGAAAAGAAATTTTGTAGATTCCCAGGCCGTGGAATCACAATTTGACAATGGGTGCTATCTAGATCTCCCAGGTTCACAAGGCCTGGGTGATGTCTAGCTTAAATACTATGTGAATGAGGTTTGTTTACACTTTTGTTTTTTGTATTTCATTTCTCTAGCACAATCATCAATAGTCTCCTGATTATAATTATATCTTTAATTGAGGTGATTTGAGAGAATTTCTAAATACTGTTGTCATTTCAATAAGAGGTATTTAATGGCAAAATTTCAATGGCATTAGTTTTGCAGAATTTCACTTTGTTTCACTACCGTTAAGACATGTTCACACTCTTAAAATTCTGAATGTCTAGTACCCAGACGTCTTGGGCAGGAGCATAACAAAAAGATATTCTTAGTCCTGAAAACACTGTACTGTACTCAATGAAACTAATATAAGAACAAATTTGAAGGATCCTACTGAGGACAAGTCAGGGAAATTAAAACATCAAATATTAATAGTTTTAGCATCATCCAGACAAGTGGTATTTATAAAGATAAAAAATAAAATTATAAATTTTAAGTTAGAAATATGGGTAAACCCAGGTCCCACGCCTATGACAAGATGAAAACAAATCAGAAAAAGGGGGATTAATTCAAGAAGGTGCTCCTGCCATGGTAGAATTAGAAAAGCTGTCCAAGTATTTTTCCACATTCTAGTACCACAATATGTTTGTTAACAAAGATTAATACATAAAGCTTCACTAAGATGCAACCCATATTAAATACTAGTTGAAGTGATATGCTTATATGTTTTATGTTTGGGAACATGTTGGAAAGTATTATTTGGATTTAAATCATGTGAAATCCCCATGTTTTTATTGTACTATCCATTTTTTTATTTAGTATATAAGGAAGCTATAGCAATTGTCATTGAAAAGATACTATTTTTAAATGATACCTTCTGCTTTTTCCCATATCAAAAAAAAAGTATAAAAACTAATCTCTAACCTTACTTAAAAATAATTAATACAATATTAATTTCTATGTGGCTCTGCATTGACACATATTTTCTTTATAGACATCTTAATAAAATTGATTCAGAATATTTGTAACAGCAAATATTAAAATGCTATGTTAAAAATTATTTAAAATGCTGTATGAAAGTGTTTCATGCCTTTTTGGAGTTGAATAGATAGAAATGTGTCTTATTACAGTGTTATTTAGTGATTATTTGAAAATCTAAGTTCATAGTTACAATATAGCAAATCAGCATAAAATAAAACTTGTTGAATTCATATAACTCTATAATACAGTGCTGTCAGTTAAATTACATAAATTTCTTAAAATAATTTTATACTCCTGTCATATTCACTAAAAGAATTTTTTTTTCACAAATATTGTAAAGCTCAACATGAGCCTTGATTTTTTTCCAAATTCTCACATTCAGGTTTTCAGAATGGTCTGAATTAATGAGTCGTTTTTATGATAATCTCTGAAAATAACATTAAAATGACTAATGTACTGCAATCTTAGGAGGGAGCTGGTACCATAAAAGGAACTTAATACTTCTAATAATAAATAATTCTCTCAACTGTGGAATCTTCAGTTCAATACCTTCTCGGGAAGATGTCAAAATGAAGCCTTCAGAGTTGCTCCAGTAGGTCAGAATGGGAATAGAGGGGCAATCTTGAAGGAAAAGGAACCTCAGGAATCAATAAGGCTCCACAGGATGGCCCCACAGAGGGCAGAATGAAGGTTGCATTAGGAACACTTACAGCAGACTAGACATTGCTATCATATCTGTCACTGAGTTCTCACAACAAAAGTAGATACGACTTTCAATAATGTAAAAATAAGGAGAATATGCCTTCAGAAGCTTAAATGACTTCCAAAATAAGGCAATTAAAATTTGTTAAACCAAGATTAAATCTCAGATCTGTATGAACCACCTGCTCGAAGTGTGGTCCACAGTCGCAACGCTAGCATCACCTGAGAGCTTTGGCAATGCCCATCTCGATCCCATCTCAGACCTATTGAGTCACAGACTATCGGGGTGGACTCTGTTTTAGCAAGCTTTGTAGATGATTCTTACACACACTGCAGTTTTTAAAAGCACCACCCTATGCCACAAGGATGACTTCAAATTGGGCATCCTTTGTCATATTTATAACTACACATCGTTGTATAAATGACTGAACTCTATGCGCCATTCCATCATCTTTTAACAAAGTGAAAAAAAATCCCCCATGCCTGTCTCAGAGGACCATTAAAAAAGAACTCTGTATCATGCAAAGAACTATAAAATACAAAATAGTTTAATATATTAGCATCAATAACAATTAGTATTATTTTTATATCCCATCTATGAAATATTTGTCACTTAAAACTCTGTAAAGAAAGAAGCTGAGATTACCTTCATCTTATTATTTCATCTCATTGTTTTATAAGAGCATGGGAATGAAAATCAAGAGGTCTTAGCAGTTGCCCTTAACCACAATAATAGTTGGTGTCCCTGTAAACACAATTATACCATTTAAGGGTCTACTTTCCCATGTTTAGAAGCAGAAACAATTAGCTTCTTTGGCTCATTAAAATAAAAACTGGTAGTGAATTGGTCTTTTTTGTGGGAAAACAAGATTTTCGGATTTTAACAAACCTGCTTCTAGATGAAGGGCAGTGCTGGGTTAGAATTGGAATTCATCATTCATATCTTAATTTAACAGCAAGTTTGAGCCAGTTTCAGAAACTTGACATCAAGCATTCAGAAACATGATCTATCAGAAGTGGATTAAAGCACTGTAGAAATAAAAGTTTCACAAGGTTTAAGTCCCTCCTTACTTCTCTTTCAGTATAATGTGAGTCTGTGGGTGTGTATGTGTGCATACAAGTGCATTAATAATGCATAAACAAATTATGTTTTAAGAAACTGTCAAATAAGGATAATTCTGAAATAGAGCCAGTATCATTTTCTGAAGACTGACTTTATATATCTACTTGCTGATATTTTCAAACCCAGAAGTTTGTATTAATCTTTCCTGCATACCAACATTTCTCAAATTAGCAAATGTAATTGTCTTATCTCTTATTTTTTTAAATAAATAGACAAAGCAAACCAGGCACACACATTACATATCCACCCCCAAAATAACCTAGAATCAAACATTTTAAATTTTGAGGTGTCATACTGATTGTAAATTAATAAAAAATAGCGTGTTTCTCTCTCTCTCTCTCTCTCTCTCTCTCTCTCTCTCTCTCTCTCTCTCTCTCAACACACACACACACACACACACACACACACACACATTCTGACGGCCATTTGTGATCCTGTTATTGAAGGTCTATTCTTATATGTAGGATTTGGACAGTCTCCATTCTTAAGAGGAGACTCTGGGACCAATGCCTTGTTTTGTAATCCAATCTTGTTCCATTACTTAACAATTTACCAAATATGTTAACTTTGGACAAGTTACTTACCCCCTCTGCAACACAATTTCATTATCTATAAAATGTGGGTACCAACAGTACTTACCTCCAAGGACAAGAATTAAATGAATCAACATTTGTAAAATTTCTCTTAGAACAGTTCCCAGAACAGAACAAGAACTAAGTATGTTTGTCACTGAAAAATAAATGAAATATAATTGTTATAAGAAAATATGGAAATTATCTGTATATTCTTAGATTCATATCAATATATTTGTTTGTGGTAGGGACACTAACCAAATTAAAATACCACTTTCTCTGGTCAGAGTCTCATCTTTTTTAGATTTATGAGATCAATTTTTGATCAATTTTTTGATCAATTTTTTATGAGATCAATTTTGAAACAAATCTTACTTAGCAACTTCTTTGCAGTTAAATATTTCTAGAGGGTGTGCTTTACAAATGTGAGCAAAAGCAAATGAATCTACTACTGTCAACTCAGTTTCTATAGCCTCTAAGAGTATTTACATTTTTTATTTTCTTAAAAGAGTACATTGCGTTACAAAAAGAAGACTTTCATGAGGTAACACCATACTTTTTGTAATGTGGTATATTCATAAGATAGAAGAGATAAAACCAAAGACCTGCCGTTAGACAAACAGCTGATAAATAGCAGATCCTTGTAAAGAAACAACTGCAGCCTAAAGCAACTGATCTACAAATTGTTATTAAGTGAAAGGCACAAAGGATGAGTTTGTGTGTGCATGTGTGTGCATATGCATTTGTGTGTATTGGGAGAGTTATTCTAAAAGCTTATAATGAGTAGCATCCAACAATTTGAGTATGATAATAATAAAAATGTTAACATCAGAGAAAAGAAAGAGCAAGAACATGAAAAAATAAAGGACATAGAAAACATGCTCAATTAAATTTATATATTTCTAATATAATTTATACTGTGCATGGATTCACAATAGATGTGCAGAACTTTATAGAAGATAGAAGAATAATATATTATTCTTATGAGAAACTGAGCATTTGATGATAAAAAAATCATATTAAAAATTAACATACACTTATGATTTAGGTTTAGATTTTTACAAACTTTCTGGAAAATATTTAAATATGAAATTAAAGTCTTAAAAATGAATACATTTCCTCAAAATAATGAATTAATCTGCTACAGTTCTATTTCTCTCTTTCTCATGGGTGTACCCGCACACTTTGTTGTTATTGCTATGTTTCTCTCCTTTCCCCTCTTCTCTTTAGAAGAACTTTTGAAATTTTGTATTTATTTAACTAAATAATGGTGCATACAATGTTTTCCGTAACTGAAAAGCTGCTCTTTTTGAAATCTGTGCCCTTCATGGTTTCTAGGTCCTTGTAGTTGCAATACTTTGACTTCCTATTTCTGAGAATTTAATTGAATTAGTCTTCTCCATGCAGCAGTGCGACTGAATAAGTAGGTAGTCTGTGAATATTCCAAGGAAAAATGTAATTGTAGTGGATGCTTTATTTCAACAGGATTCTCAGATGTCTATGGAAAGAGACCGTGGAGTAACCTGCCAATTACTTGCAAGATCTGGCATGAATGCCAACTTTCTACACACCATGGGCAAGCCCTTTAGATCAGAGAAGGGGTTATATATACTGGATTTTTAAAATATTTTCCTGGAAGTTGTAGTTATTATGTAGAAGTGAAAAAAGAACAAAATGTGCTTTTAGACTTCTTCCCTAGGATGAGAATTTCCACAGTAGAGGTATCTTTTCTGGTAAACGTGGAGCTTTCTTGAAGAGTAAAGGGGCAGCACTATCTTTGATTACGATGCTTTCAAACTCACACCTTCTTGTTCCATTTATTCCTCTGGATTTTACAAGGTGAAAATAAGTGAAGTAAAATGGTTTTACTGGGGCTCTTGTCTTGAAATCCTTGAAATAAAATAGACTGACATGAAAATAGGAATGAAAACACATTGATGATGCAAACACAAAATTCTGACGATGCACTAAAAATGTGTGATCTGGTGGGTAAAGCAGAGCTATGAAATAAAAAGATGAAAAATTGCTCAAGAGATAACTCTGGGTCTTGAGCTTTAAAAACTGAGTGTGATAAAGTCTGTCCAATATTGCATTTGGGCTGTTCTTCCTCCTCCCCATATCTATTGAGGGAGAGATTAATCTCTCAAAGAGAACATTGCTAACACTTCAAAAATCCAATTTGTGAACAACGCTCAAATGTCTGAGGATACCCATTTATAATCGTAACAACCTAGTCACACTAAACTTGGAGGAAACTGTCATTCATTTTCAAATATCAGAGCATTTCATGCCCTGAGGAGAAAATTAACATCAGAATGAAAAAAATACGCATTATGAAGAATTGAAAGAATGCCGAGGTATAGGTACATCTGTTCCTCAGACAATGTTTACTTCGCTGACGCTAGAACATATTCAGTGTTTAGTCTTTTGGTTATAAGATGCAATAATGACTGTTTCATGCTTTTCATTAAACACTTAAGGATTCAGAGAAGGCCTGCTTTAAAAAGGATATAAGTGGCAGGAGAGAAAGCCTCCAAAGGAAAATTATAATGATTATGTGTCAAATTTAAATGGATCTTACATATTATAATCCATTTTCTCAAAACATAAAATTAAAATATTTAATGGAATCTCAAACACCTTTTAAAATTGTCATTAATGCCACTAAGTTTTTGTTTCCTCATCTGTAGAATAATAGTAACAGTTACCATAGTTGCTATGAAGATTAATGAGAAAAACCATATAAATTGTAGTAGAGTTCCTGGCACAGAATAGGTATTTGTTAAATGTCAGCTACATTACTATTAATACTTTAACCACCACCACAATTATTCCACTATTATGAATATTAATATTAATAATAGTAATTTTTGTTTGTTTCTTATTGGCAATTTTTGTAAATCCTTGTTTGTTTGATAACTTGCTCATACGAACCTAACTAAAAACAGATATTTTAAATTATTTATTCTTGGTTTTCCTTAAATTTGTTGCAATATGCTATATCACAAATTCTCCCAAGAAATGTTAATAAAACAGCTGAAAATCAGAAGAGATATGTCAATCAATTGATTTGATTGATTTTTAATAAAATGTACCCAAATATCATTTGGCAAAGTACTTTTCTGAAGCCTGTGTTGGTATATATAGAAATAATTAATATTAAAGGAAAACATTTAACTATAAGAATGGTTCTTTGGGTAAAAACAAGTTTAAAAAAGCTGGACACTATTTATTGTTGACATTTTCACCATAAACCACAGAGTTGTTAATTTCATTGACCTTATATGGCTTGATTTGTGCACTCATCTTTTGAGGCACTTGAATTTATATGTGCTAAATTAATTTTGATGGTCTGATGAAAGGAATTATGGTACACATTAAAAGGCAAAGCTCATTGTATTTTTTTTTTAAATTATTCTGGAGCTAGCTTAAGCAAAACAATGGAGAAATTAATGAGAGGATAGAAAAGAAAATGCAATTGTTACTTTCAAGGTTTGGAACCAGGAACTAAGAAGCCAAAATTAATTTTCTTTCTTACAGTTGTTTGCTTTTCCCAAGTATCTACCTCGATTTTCAGATACTGTAGTCCACATTTCTGTCCACTCTCGTGATTGAGGACGAGCACCCCACAATTCCTGAGTTTACGATTTATAAATCCAGGTCTGCACAGCGATGCTTGTATACTGTCCATGAATCCCAATCCAGAATTTTCAGGAGACACAGTATGATTGGCCAAGCATGAGGCAGCAGCCTCTCTTGTCTGATTAATTGTGGCCAAAATGACAATGTCACGTGGTACAACAATACAACTTAATTCCTGGGGGTTAAGGAGAAAATTCTCGGGAATGAGAGATCATTGTGAAATGAAAGAATATCCTAAAATGTATCTATTATTCCTGAGGCTGAATACCCGGTGGCATGGCCTGCTACTTGCCAGAAACCCATGCCCATGCCAAATTATTCCCAATGTAAGATTGTCTTTGAAATGTGCCCTATGACCATGCGCACATAGTGACCTCACCTTTCAGCACAGCCGAATAACTGATTGGACATCTTTTGCTATTCTACATGAGTTATACTGAGTAAAGGCAAATTGAAAAGAAACACTAAATTTTCTTGTTGGGCATTCTGTATTACCATTTGTTAAGCATAGTTTATTAGATGCTGATTAACAACGCTATTTATCTTTCACAGACAGGATTCCAGTTATGCTTGAAGCATAGCAAAAAGACCAAATGATTTAGTTGGCCTACAGAGTCAATTCGGTGAGAAATACAAAAGCAGTCAGGCCAATTGTAAGCTGTTCTGTAAAGGGACCAATAAAAGCAAAAACCACCACAAAAATCAGCTGATGAGTTGGCCAAATGTTTTTTAAAACAATGTGTTGGACTGATGTAGAAACAATTATAGAGTTAGAATCAGAGCATGTCCCAGTGAAAATTTCTGCGTCCATCACAATTAGCCCACGTTAGCTTTCATGAATCTCTGTGCACCTTTTTAAGCCCTTCCCCTTCTTTTGCCCATTGTCTTCATTTATAACTGCATTTTCCTCACCAGTTATAAAGAGGAAGCCAAATTAGACCGGGAAGTCCCATGATGTGAGTCTAATTTTGTGCTCCCCGCTCCTGCCCCAGTAAGTAAGCTTGATGGTGGGTTACATGCCTTAGCCCCTCTCTCCAATCTCAGATATGGGCAATTGAGCAAAATAACCTTCATAATCATGTAGAACATTTAGCATAATTTAATACATGCGATTTTTAGATCAAAATTCAAGTGCAACATTTGGCTTCTGATAACACTAAAATTTGAGAACCAGGATAATGCTTCTTGCTTCTATGCATAGTAATGCCTTTTTAAAAACTGCATATATATTTGACTCTAGATGGAGCTGACAACAGTTAAACAGGATGATCCTCTTGGGAAAATTTATATTTCCAAAGAGGAAGCTAGGGAAGAAGACCATTAACTGAAGGCTCTAAGTACTGTAAGTGGATGATGATATGTGATGATGGCCCGAAGATAGAATGTTTGGAAACAGAAGTTGCTCCAGCTCAGACCGCGTTTACATCAACATGCAAAACTGGCGTATCATGTTTCAAATGGCTTACAGAATTAAATTCCTCAGTTATAAAAGCTACCTTTATGTCTTATATAAGAACAATCTTTATGGATTAAGGTTTACTATAGATTCTGCAGTCACATCTAAGTAGGTATTTTAACATAAAATGTTGTTCATTTTGCTTAATTACTTAGAAATTCATCTTTGGAGACTGAATATGTTTAAGCTTAAAATCAGATAGATAAATAGTGTGGAAATGGCAGTTAAGTTTGCTCTCTGCTATTGAGACCCAAGAATCAGGAAATGTTTTTCTGATTTTTCTATGTAGAAGCTGTGACAATACATTGCCTTTTAGTTCCAAATCCATGCTTTTTTGAGATGCTTCATGATTCTGGGGCTAAACTCCATAAACATTTCTTCTTTGCCATCTATAAAAATACTTGGTCTTTTCATAGAGGATAGCAGAGGGTCATTGTAAGGCTCTAGCCAGTGTAAAATACATTTCTCCTTGGTTTTGATGTGGTATTGTCTCTCACGAACATGTCTGTTAGCAGGTGGTCCCACGGATAAGCCCCGTGGTTCTTATCCCGGTGAATCTTGCAGACCAGCTCCAGCTAACCTTCTTTCTCAGCAAGTTTCTTAGCCATCTGGTAGACCATTATTACAAGCCAGCTTTGGCCTGTCCACACTCTCTTCTGAACTTCTCTGTCTTCTAACGATTCATTCCCTACTGTCTTCACCTATTCCTTCTGGCAAGTTTCTTTGCCTCTGGTAGATTGTGTGTTCTGTTCCCATAATAACCATACACTTCCCCAGACAAGTTCAGAATCTCACCATAGGATGAATGAAGGGAGGGGCCAGCAAGTGTTCTCCTAAGATCTTAACCTCTCTCTCGTTCCCTCTTCCTCAGTCTCAGAGGTGGTAGATACTTCCTGAATTGGCTATTTCTGTATTCCTAGAGTCCCTTTTTACCCCTTTTAGTAGTTACCCTCTTTTTAATAATGATTTACATTAAATTGCCTCTGTTCCCATTACAGGTATGCTTTTTACTTTTAACCAATGTAAATGCTTACTACTGCTGTGATTTTTACCTGGTGACTGATTAAATGCATATTGATATTTTTAAAAAGTCACATGACTAAAAGTTTAAATTATATTAGTGGTGAATCCTTTCTAAGAAGATATCACTAGATCTCAAAGAAACAGTGCTCAAAATATCAATTCAAGAAAGTGAGGTTCACTTATTTTAATATATACTTGTGTTTTGGGTCTCGGGATATCACAGGAAGGAAAAGGCAAACAACTGTTCATAAAAGGAATGCATACCCACTAAACTCTTATACTTACTGAGTATAAGAGTTGATTTAATACAGAAACATTATGTATACGTGTTTTATAACTGTTGGAGAAAACAAGTCTATCTCCCAGTGAGATTCATTTCCATTACTTCTATATTCAACTCTAGTAAATGAGAGAACAGTAACTGAAGCAGCTTAAAACAGTTAATGGGGTACTGTTGCTACGAAGACAGAGCTCTATCTCTCAGGAAAGTTGTCTATATCCTATTAAGCACTCCTACATCTTTTTTTTCTATTTTTGGTTTGAGTTATATTACTTCCCATGTCATTGCTGTATTTCACGATTACTTTAGGCAACTTTAAAGCACTAATAGTTTCATATGAGGTCTAGAGCACTTCAAGCCTCGGAGCACTGGAAAAGACACTTAAAGCTTGTCCGATGAAACCCATCTCTCTTCCCCAAAGCAGAAGACACTCAAATCCCCTCTAATAAATTAGTGGAAATCCTAATGTTAAAAACCTCAAGAAAGGAGATTTCTCTGGATTTGTCTTCTCCCAGCATCATTGCAACTCCTCTTAGGTGCTCACTAATCCATGATATCTGCATATTTCTACCACCCATAGTGTAACTGGATGATCAGTGATGTTCTACCACAGCTGGCTCTCTCATACCCTAGATACTTCAAGGTCAGATATAGGAGAGAGAATGTCCTCATAACTCTCCAATGCTTCTTCTACCTAGTCACTCCCCCAGCTTTGTAGATCCTGTTCCTGTGTGTTAATCACATCTACTGTACTACTCCTTCTCCTTCTACGGGAGGCAGTGTCCAAATTTCTGAATCATTATCCATTAATCAATGAATCCTAACTCTACACTTTGCAACCTAACCCTTGTCTTTTTCTAACATAAGAGTATCCATGGAGATGATCATTCCAAAAAATACTAGCAAATCCATCTTTCTATTTCTTTATCACCAATAGCCTTATCTTTTAATATTCCTCTGTCACCTGGTCTTCTAATCTCCCCACAACTCAACACTATCTAATCTCCAAAATTGTTAGCTTAAACATGCCATTTTCTGGGCACAATCTCCCCCTCTCTCCGTTTTCCTACTTTTAGCCATGATCAGACCACTAATATATGATGTAAAGTCAGTACCCTCTTCCCTTGGTTTCCTCCATATCCAGCATTAATTCCAAGCAATGACACCCTTATTGCAATTACTCTTTTGAAAACCCCCAGATTGCTCTAAACCACTGTCTTCCCATGGCAAGTTCATGGCAAATCTGTATCTACAGTGAACACAATCAGAAGCTTTGTCCATGACTATAATCAGGGAGATGGACATTTCTAGAGGGAAAAAAAAAAACTCATGTCTGAGAATTTTTAAAAATTAATGGCTTTCAGACTCATAAGAAACCTCAATATTTCCCCAAGAGATGAGTGTTTCTCCAGTAAGTTAGCTGTCTGTGAACCTCTGACCTCCTGATATCTCTTTGTACTCAGAATATTACTTTTCCTCTGCTTCACTGACAAAAATAGAAGTATCTATCAGATGCAAACTCTGTCACCTTTCTCTCTACTTTCTCTAAACATAAATATATGTTCTATTAACATTACCTTCTCTCCCTGACGTTATAATATGCAAAAAAATGTCTCTCTTACTTAATATTCATCTCTCTACCTCAACTTTGGTCCCATATTCTTGGGAATTCTGAGGACTCATTTGATGTTGATTATCTTTTCTGTCTCTTAGAGACATGTGTAATCTACCAGATTCTTTTCATGAGACTTTAACTATATTTTTGACAGTACTTCTCATAACATGACTCTACATTATAATTGTGTATAAAGCTTTTAAAAATTACAATGCTTTGGCTCTATACTCAGAGATTTGGGGTTAATTGGCCAGTGGTAGGTCCTGTTTTTTTTTTTTTTTTTTTTTTCAAAATATACCCCAAATGATTCTAATGTATAGGGTTGAAAAACATAGCTCTAGTCTCTCACATAATTAAAACTATTCCTCCCAGGACCACCCATCTCTTCCAGAAACCACCATATTGCTTTTCTCTTCTTCACAGCAGAATATTTCAAAGAGTAATTTACACTGATTGTCTAAATAACCTTCTTCATCACTGACTTATTTACACTCTTTACAAAATCTGTCTTTGCCAAGCACAAAAATGACCAGGATGTAACTAA